>CM021110.1:194074702-194169570 GCA_007115665.2 Sequoiadendron giganteum | reverse complement strand
GTGTCAAATTCCGCTTCTTCGGTTTCTTCTTCGTCTATAATCTGTGCTTCAAACACCCCTGAGTTAGTCAAGAATTCCAAAATCTGCTTATCATCATCAAACACTTGGAAATTCTTTATATTATCTGGAACTGAAGGTGTGGAGATCAATTCAACTGTGAACTTCTTTAGACCCTCCAACTCTAATGGCTCTAGTGAACTGGCCGCCTGCGCGAGAGAATTAGCCACTGGATTTTTAGATCTGTATACTTGCTTGATATTGAATGCATCGAAGCTTTCGATCAAGTCCCAGACTCTGTTTCGGTACCGTCCCAATCTCTTGTCGTGGCAAGCATACTGTTTTCTTACTTGGCGGACCACTATGTTGGAATCTCCAATGGCATGTACAATTTTGGCACCTTTCTCTATAGCGAGGATCAACCCATGAATCAAAGATTCATACTCAGTAACGTTATTGGTGCAAGGGAACTGGAGCCTGCAAGCACCTAGATATGCCTCTCCCTTGGGGCTGATGAGTTCAAACCCTGCTCCATTCCCTTTGTTAGACTTTGATCCATCAAATCTCAGAGTCCAAACTTGATCTTCTATATGAACGCTATGGGTATTGGGACCATTTTTCTCCATTGCGGGCTCAATCTTCTCACTTTCTACCCATTCCTTTGTCAGGGAGCTTTTCTTCTTATTTATTTCTTCTAGTTCTTCCACCAAAGAGACTTGTGGAACTCTCTTTGAAACTTCTTCAATGGCCGTTCTGCACATGGTGCATGTGAATTCCGGGTGGAATGCCTCATGGATCCTACACCAATTGGGCATTAACATACTGCTGATGGAAACATTCTTCCCTGATTCCATCTTTTGCTTGACATTCTTTAGCACAAAGTTTCTAAAATTTTCAAACATCCCCTCACCATCGCTTGAATCATCTTCAATCAATATTTCAGTAGAGGGAGACGTACCTTCCAAGTGTTTTTCTTGATTTACACTTTGCAACATGAGGACTTCCTGTTTGACGGGCTTGTACGAACCCAAATCAGTCTCTGCAAACAATACCTCATTGTTATCACCATATTCAGTGATCATCAACCGGAGCCGTGGTGTGCTTTCCACTCTTATTTGGTTAGGGATTCCCCTCCAAGGCAGCCACATGTGAGAAAAGTCGGTGGCGATATACCCGTTCAACTTTCGGCACCAGTCTCTACTAAGCAGCATGCCGTACCCATCTGGTATATCTACAACAGAAATATCAATACGGCCTTGGATTCTAGGATCCGCGGCTAGTTGCATGTGAATGTCGTTTAGTTCCCCAACAACAGGAACTTCAGTCTTATCCAATTGAGTCACTTTCTTGTTAGTGTGGAGTGGGATCAGGCCCAACCTTTCGCATACCTTCAAAGGCATGACGTTGCTTGAAGCTCCGGAATCAATCAAACAATTGTGTAACATTTTTCCGAATATTCTGACTGAAACCAAGAATGGGGCTGGTTCATCCTTCCCTTGATAAAACACTACTGGTTTTCTTCTTTCATCTGCTACTTCATTTTTCCTTTCATCTTTATGGTCCGACTGGACTTGCTTGCCTTGAGTCATATTTCTCGCATTCTGTTTCTGCTTCATGGCATCATCAGCTTGAGAGCTTTTCTCAATCTCGGCCTTTCCAGGAGTGCCTGTAGAATTTAATACCATACCCTCAAAGTTTTGATATTGTTGTGGTTCCTCCCAAGAATCGTAGGAGGTTTGTGGCACACTTTGCACCACATTTGTGTTCTGTGCAGGACGGGGCTGCGTGACAACTTGGTGGTGTCTTGGCACGTTAGGTGCCTCTTGCGAAGTGCTTCTTGTGGTGGGGATTTCAGTCAATGTCCCTAAGAGAGTCTCTCTTACTTCTTGGACCTTCATCAACTCATAGAGTGGTAAACTGACCTTTATCTTCTTAAATTCTTCCAGTACAAAGGAGCTCAGCTTTCTTATATCTTCTCTAGGAGAATTCTCCTTTTGTCCTCGGATTAACTGGTAAACTGGCTGTTGAGGCATCTGCGGTCCATTTGATCTTGTTTGTGTGGGACCCTGCTGTCTATATTCCGGAGAGTCCTTGGGTGCCATTGGCACGTTGCTCGCATTAGGATGCGGCGGTGTGGTAAAGTTGTTTGGTGGCGTTGACGAAGTCAACGGTTCCCTTTGAGGATAACCTCTTTGATACACTTTAGGGGGCCCACCATCAGTAGTCTGGAGAGCTTGCACTTCCCTGATTCCTTCCACCAAGACACTGTTGTTAGGAGGCGGGAAACTATAGCCGTCTCTGCTTAGGGGCTCATCTGGTGATGCGTACGTGACATGAGCCTCTGAAGGCGTTTGAGCCTCTGGCGTCCCCACGGGACCATTTGCCGAAGCTGGTGGAAACCTCTGATTAATCGACGGAGGTGTATAACTTTGGAATTCAGGTGGAAACTTGAAGTCTTCCAAGATCAGGGCTTGATCATACCGGGGTGTTGGAACTATTTCATACCCCGTGATTGGAGGATTCTCCACTGGTTCTGTATTTTTCACTTCTCCTCTGAAGATGTCAGCAGCGACTTGGAACTCCTGGCATTGCAACTCAGAGTGCTGACTAGTGTTGTGCAATCTACACCATCCTGACAAGGCGGCCTCCGCCAGGTATACTCTGTCTGCCGGACGGTTCTCAAGAGGCGGTGGGTTATCCAGTGGTGTAGGAACACCTCCATTGTTGGGTCCCGTATTCCAGGATCTCTTCTGGAATCCTTGATTGTTATTTCCATACCCATGATTGTTCTCCTGATTGTATCCTTGATGAGCATCATGGTGATGATTCGGAGGATTATTCTGATATCCTCGGTTAGCACCTTGGTGTGCTTGATTGTTCCTTTGCATGGCTTGAATCTGATTATTTTGATTTCTGAGGTATGTCACCTCAATTGACAGCTTCTTTACTTGTTCCACCAGACCTTTTATTTCATCTCTTTCCTCTTGAGTCTGTGTCGACGGTACTGTGTTTTGCAGATAGACCGGCTGTGCGATTGACGCTTGAGATGAAGGTACTCCAGGGTGGAGAACCAACTGATTTGATGGTGCGGTTGCCTGGTAAGATGGTTGTGGAACTGGATTTAATGCTGGAATTTGCTGATTCCAGGTTTGTATCTGACCGCTCGCAGAACTTAAGCCAGTGTATAGTGAGGGACCAGTTGTATTTTGTCCCATGTTATGGCTCACTTCAACTGCTTTAGCATAAGCTAAGTTCATATCGGCGGGAGCGGGGTGAGCTTCTCTCACAAACATTGCAGTTAAGGGGTCCAAAGCGGCGTAGTAGCTCTCTCTAGCATCCGTGATAGTGTAAGGAGTTCGTAATCTTGTGAGAGCCTTCTGGAATCTATTGTTAAGCACATGAATGGGCTCTTTTTCCTGCCTCCTTACTTCTACAAACTGTCTGAACAATTCTGCGGGAGTGATGGGAATACCAAACTTTCCGATGAAGGCCGTCTTCATCTGTTCCCATGTTCTGATTGAACCGATTGGCAAATGTATGAACCAATAATGGGCCTCTTCCCCCAAAGAATAGGGGAACAACCTGCAAGCTACATCTGCGTATGCAATCTGCCTATTGCGTAGGTGGTCTTCAAACATTTTGATGTGATCCTCAGCAGTGCGGTTTACGTCGTGGACGTGGAACTTGGAGCAAAAACTCTCTGGATTCTTTGGCATGTCGTGATAGTCGGCAAACTCCAGCGGAGATGGGTTGGTAACCAACCAGGTAGCATCATTTGCAACTGGCTGAGCCATTGCTTGCCTTCGCCGATATACAGCTGTTGGAGTTGTTCGTTGTTGCTGCTGAATTGCTATTGGTGTGGTATCTCGGGTGGGTCCTTGCTGGGCAAACCTTGAAATGCTAGGCGGAGTTCTGAATAAGCTCGAGACCTCTTCACCGCTTACTGCTTCTTCACTTGATTGAGCTTCTTCGTTTGATAAAATTTCTTCACTTGAGGGAACTTCCCCATCTGATCGGGTACCTTTCTTCTTCCTTGTTCTAGTAGGTAGCTCTAGCTCTACAAGTTCCTTCGTTGAGCTGGGTGCAGACCTCAAAATTCTCTTCAACTTATCCGGCGAGAAAGAACTGATGCGATCCAGGATGAAGCTGCTTCTTTCACTGGCGAGGCACGGGAGCAAGTGGCTGTCTTTGATTCAATAAATCTCTCTCAATAGCAACTTGGATCTCGATAGCTTTTTCTTCTTCTTCTCGCAACCCCAAGCTCGTTCGCATGTACTCAGCTGCACTTCTCTTTGTTCTCCACGCGAGGTTGTTCAATCCTGAAAGAATATCTTCTTGGTCGTCGTTGAATCCCAAATTTGGCTGTAGCCGCGGAGATATCCCTCTATGAGGTAGCACCATCTTGGTACATTACACTTTTATAATTTCTTTGCTTCACTATAAAAGTAGGTGGCCCTCCTTCTAGCGCCAATTCTGTTGACGTGCCTTTTGTGACAGCGCCAGCACAGAATAAAGTTGCCCAACGGTCACTCTATTCTCTCTTGATCAAAGTGTCCCACATGCTAAGATTGCTTGAAAGTTCATGTGTTCGACTCCAAGGTTCCTTTTATTGCGAATAGACTCAGTTGGTTGATGTGTTTTGCTGGTTATTTCAAGGGGACTTACGTAGTTGTTCAACTCTGTGAAGCAATTAGGATATGAATGATTTGGCAATATGTTCTGGTATCTAAACTAACTCGAAAATGCAGAATTTAAAGGGGATAGGGATAGGGATTCTACAAATCTATTTCTAAAGGGTGGAGGACGAAGATCGACTTAAACAATCTTCAAACCAAACTTTGTTTTATCTCCTTTCGAACAACTCCGACAAAGTTGGTGCAATCTTCAAAGGATGAGAAAAGTGTTCAAACTATGACGCAACATGTTCATACCGTCAATACGACGCATACAAACATATGAACCATAATCAAAGTTAAGTGCTGATACTCCAGTTGACCACGCAAGGCGAACTTACCATCAGTAAGCCCGCTAGTGGTATGGATGAAAGAAGATATGCTTAAATCACAACGCCACACTCCACAATTAACAACTACTTGCATGAAATAGAAATCTACTTTACTCTATCTACCTTGGATTGGAAAGACGAAATGGCCTTGCTAGCTACTCATAACAAAGAAGAAATCACCAAGCAATGAAACTCTTTGTATTATGAAAAGTGTTCACAACAACCTTTTACAAAACTTTCAAAGGAAAGTTTTCTTCCCTCCTCAATCTAAAGCTAACTTCTAAGCTAAAAGCTATATGACTTCTACTCTCTAGCTCTGATTCAACTCCAATTCTAATCTCTATCTAATAGATTACAAATGAGGGGGGGCGCCCCTTTTATAATAAGTCCAATTCGATTGGGCCAGTTCGAGATCAAATTACAATGAAGAACCGGAAGGATCGAGGCCACATATGCAGATTAGAGTTTTACGCCTAAAACCGCTCCTGAAATTGGGCAATGAATGCCGCGAATATTCTCCACTCCCCTGCGGGGAATCATAATGGCGAGCAATTATTCACCACTACCATCATCAGAAGATCCTCATCATCAGCGGTAGCGTTCCGCCCCAGCCTTCTCCCGGATAGCAACCTCGATCAACCGGGCCAATACTGCTTCAACCTCCTGTGTAGAGATCGGTGGAATATGGTTGAGCTGGAACTCCAAGACTGCTACCGTCTGTCCGTATCTGGTGTAAGATTTTCTCCATGTCACCAAGGCGTCCTGGGTATGCTGAATTATACTAGAGAACGTGGAGACATTTTCAAAGTCATCCAGGACAAGTGACCTCGCAGCTGAGAAGAATGGAGGCAGTCTACTTTTCAAGCCATCAGCAGTTATCTCCTCTGGGACTAACTTTCTAGCGAATATGGCTTCTAATGTATTGAGGACTCCCCAAGGTCATTTGCCCATTGGCATACTCTTTAATTTGAATCTGCCCTTCTTCAAGTAAATTTGAAATCCGCGACTGTGACCACCGAGGAGTACCAATTGGTGAAAACATACCTATCACCTCTCTGAATTACACCTCCATCCACTAAGGTTTCTAGAGGTATATGCATCAAAGCCCCCAAACGAAGTACAGTCTTCGTTTGATAGATGCGAGTATCACCCCAGGCCTGATCTACTATATCCATTCGTGCCAAAATACTTGAGGCCTGTCGATAAGCATCGGCAAGGTCCTCCATGAATTTCCCTGTCTCGGTATGAACACGGCTAACCCACTTGTCCGCCTCCGTTTCCATTTTCTTCAAATCCTCTAAGGCAACAACTGACTCCTTCGGAAGCTCTGATGGACGTTCTACTGCTGGGTTTGCTGGTTCACCTGGATGTGCTAGATTTTGTACGTATCCTATCAAAGTTTTGTGCTCCTTCTTCAATTTCTTATACTTCCCCTCCGTGCGGAGCAACTGATCCTTCAATGCCTGATAGGAGTTATCGAACTCCTCGATAACTTGGGCTCCCGTAGGACGACCTAACTCTACTGTGGTGATCACATAATTTTCAAGCCTCTCCTCTGTTCGATCACAATCTTCACTCGGAATAGCCACCTGAAGCGTGCGAGAGCCTGACTCGTCAGTCGAGATCTTTGAAAACTTTCGGGCCCTTTTCTTCTCTGGTGGCGCACTGATCCTCCTAAGGAACTCCTCCATCTCAATGGCCGGATCCGTATCATCCTCGGGTTCTCTCCTCATTCTGTCGGAAAGCCAATCAGGCACTGTCTGCTGTGGATTACAAACAACAAGGGGTTGTTCTTCCGTTGCCTCCATCTCGTGCACTTCCTCTCTTCTTGCACTGGTCTGCTCAGGCTCATCCTCCTCTATAAGCTGGGTATCTCCCGACCCTTGGGTCCCCTGTTCTGTGTTTTCCTCTTCTTCCAAAGCCGTGTCCAACATCTGCTGAAAATGGGTGTCGGCCATTGTTTCCTCTTCCTCCTCCTGGTGGCCGCCCCTGGATAGGCTGACACTAGCTGATTCCCGGGCGTTGGGCTGATCTACCTCCTCAAGTCCTCGCTCTTCCTCTAATCCTACCCTCTGATCGGCAAATAACGAAACCACTCTCAAACTCGAAGACTGAGTTTGTGAGTGCACGGGTGATGCTTGTTCTATCCTCAACGGTATCGGTTGGGTTGGCACTTCCACTTGTGCCCTCGATGTCTGAGCAATTTGTTTCCCTCTTTTTACCGATAACGGCCTTGGGTCACCCATCAAGCTATAAGTAAGGGCGATCGACTTGCTCTTGAGTCTGCATACATGTCTGTCAACCCAAGTCCTGGTAAAAGTCATCACCGGGATAGAAAGAGTGTCCAAGTCCATGATCTCTGGCTCGGACCAATCAGGTGGTGGGACAGGAGTATCCCTAACTGACCCATAGTCGGGTTGCATGACGTTGACATCCTCCTCCACCTGGTCGGGAACTGGAATAATCTCACATTCTCTAATCAACTTGAGAGGAAGTCTGGAAAACATCCTTTTTCGCCCGCATCTTGACCTCATCCTTTGCATTTGCCCAAGTCCTCCGAAATGAATACGTGCGGTATTCGGCGTTACCGTATCATCGAGGATGTTCACGGCAAGGATCGAAATCTGCACCTGCACGCGTACGATATGACAAATGAAGTAAAGATTGCAGCTCGTCCTCGCCTCTCGGTTGCTGTAAAGGGACACCTCAATGAATTTCGTGCATTAAATCAAGTCCACCCTTCTTTTTCCTTTTCTGAATCTTATGGTAGGCAATCAATTGCCTAGATACCTCAAGCATTACTATGTGATCAGTGGGGTATCGTGGTAACCGATACGGATACGAAGTGAACCCCTGCAGCCTAATATATGTGAATTTCGAGAATTGGATGAGCCAATACCCATATTCCTCAATCAGTGTCTGTGCTTCTTTAGATATTCTCTACTGCGTTCTCTGCTGAAGTGTCCTTGCAATGTGCATTGTGAATGCATCATTTGCCCGTTTATAGTTGGCAATGTTAGCTAAATGTAGCTGTGTGCAGGCTTCATGGATTTTGAATTGACCAGGGGCACAGCCGATTGGCTCCTTGTACGAAATCCCTCTGTACTTAGTCATTTTGGCCAACATGTAAATTACATATGAGCTCATGTAGAAAGTCTTCGTCACCTTCAAGCTCCTGAATTGCTCATCGATGTAGTTGCTAATCATCCTAGCCCAATCGACACACTCCTTTCCCTCCAAGATGATCTCGATGAAGTAGAACATCCAAGGCTCGAAAATGTAAACCTGTGCACTCCCATTTACCCGGCTCAGCATCATTATCAAATCACAGTATTCTTGTTTCACGTCCTCGGCAATTATCTGCTTTGGGAGCTTAGTGCGGGGTGGCCTCGGCTTCTGCATCCAAACTCTGTTGATGACTGCAGTGACTCTTTCGAAAGAGGAAGAGTACATCTTATCTGCCCTCTTATTTGTTTTGTATAACATCTCCTCAGCAGTTGGAATCCCAAATGCCTCTCCGATGGCATCCGGCGTGAAGTTGGCGAGCAGTTTACCATCCGGAGAGACAATCGTCCTACGTTCTGGCTTGTAGTGATTGGCGCATTCCATAATTAGCTCCGGACACTGAATTGCTGGCGGAAAACTAGCAGCTGCGTAGATTCCACTCTTCATTATATTATGTGCCGTGACTGATGGTTGATGGCCCCCTAGCCCGAACATCCTCGATTTGAGTGCATTCAGATTAAATGAACCAAGGTTGGCGTCATTCAATCCCGCCAACTTTGAAACTATTGCTGACTTTGGGAGAAATGGCTTAGCGAGCCTCTTAATCATTGCCTGCCGGGATGAGCCAGCCTTGCCTGCTTCAGTGTTTGCAGCTCTGCCTGCGGCTCTGCTTGTTCCTGCAACATCCTTTGCGCCAGCCATTGTATAAAAATCTCTGAGTTTAGAGACAACTCTCAGCAACTGCACTTCTGACTGGTGAAGAAAAAACGCAGCAAGCTAATAACTTTCAGCAATGTAGCTAATTTCTCCAGCACAAATAGTTCGAACCTTGACTTTACTTTGTCAACTTCAGCAGTTAGAGGAATAAAGAGTTGCCAGCAATATGAAATTTCAACTTCCTCAACTTCTCAACGTTTAAACTTCTCAGCAACTCCACTTTCAGCTCTTTGAGAATTAAATTCTCCAGCAACTCCGAAAAATAACTTCAATCTTCAACTTCGAAGTTGCAACAACACACTTTCAGCTTTTCGAAAGAAAGAGTCTCGGCAAATGAAAATTTCTCCAGCACTTCGTACTTTCAGCAACTCAACACTCCGAAATAAAATAAACTCTCACAGAATTTCTCTCCTCAACCACTTGGAGAATATTTCAATCTCTCAAGAACTTCTTCAGCAACTTCAACTTCGAAACAATGTGAGGAGAAATGAGAGAAGAGATTGTTTAAATAACTTTTCTCGGAGAATCCTGCTAAGTAGTGCTGGGGCTATTTTTAGCACCTTCATCAATTTTCCACTCTCTTCGTTCGGAATCTTCTAATTCAAGCGCAGTAGTGGGCTAGTCGTCAGCCGGTCATTATGGCAGTTGCTATTAATAATGATTCCTTCTTCTTCAAATTTCGAATTTTCCTCTTAGTCTGCCAGTTAACTCTTGGCGATTTAAACAACTCGCGAGAAAAACAATCACTTGAATTCCATTTTAAAATCTCGCAGTGTTTAAATAAATTCAACTCGAAAAAATTCGTGGGAGTTGTAAATATATTTCCAACTTTTAAAATGTCTGTCATTTAAATCCTCGGTTTCATAAAATTTGCCTTAGACATTTTAAATTCTCTCATTAAAATGTTCAACTCCGAGTGATTAAAATTATCTGCGCCTGCTCGAAATAATTCACCTTCTGAGATTTAATTTCCGTTAGGAAAATAATCTAGGCAAAACGAATTTCCTCTGAAAATATTAAAATTTCCCTTAGGAAATTAATTTTAAAATTCTGTTAAATCGTGGGTGCATTTTAAACGGGTTCATTTGATTTTTCACTTGACCCATGGAAAATATATAGTTGCTTCCGCCTTGGAAATAAAACTTCGTCACTGTGTCCACTTCATTTAAATGTCTCTGGAAAATTTTAAAATTCGTCAAGCTATCTTTTCATGCCAAGGGCGTGTTTTTCCCCAGTGAAATGTTATTCCATTTAGAAAATATTTCTAACATTTTCTCTACCATAGGCGTATATATTTTTGATGAAATATTTATTTCATTTAAAAAAATTCCTCACTTTACACCTCTGGCGCACTTGACCCCTTGACATTTATTTTTTTGCGACTTAGAAATTTTCTCCTGTCATCTCACATCTTGGGCGTATTTCTCTCAGTGATGTTTTATTTTGCTAGCTTTTACCCTTGCCACGCCTTAGAAACATTTTCAATCAAGGGCGTATTTAGCATGAGCCACTTTCATTCTCCACACTTAGAAAAATTTTTAAAAAAATCTCCACTTCAACTTGGGCGCATATTCATGTGTCTACTTCTACTCCTCGTGCCTTAGCATCTTATTGCCTCCTGGGCGTATTTTACTCATGCAAGCCTTGATTTCTCACTTAGAAAATTCTCAAATACTTAGAATATCCTTTCAAGGTGAGGGCGCATTTGCTAGGTTCCACTTTTATTTCGTTGCCTTAGGAAATTTTCTCCAGCAACCTTGGGCGCATATGGGGTCTTGAGCTTTCATTTTCTTGACTTAGAAATTTCTCCAAGTCTTAGCCACTTTATCTTGCCTTGGGCGCATTTTGACCTCTCTACTTTCATTTTATGCCTTAGAAGAATTTCGGCCATCTCCTCTTCATCATGGGCGCAAATGCTAGGCCAAGCTTCCATTTTCTCTTGAGGGCGCATTTCACCCTTGATACTTTCGTTTGTGTGCCTTAGAATATTTCATCAAGCTCACTTTACACCTCGGTGAGGGCGCATTTACATGGGTCTACTTTCGTTTTTTGCCATGGGCGCATTTCAAGTGCCATGCCTTCACTTTACACCATGGGCGCATTTCAAGTGCCATGCTTTGATTTCCAATGCCTTAGAACAATTTGAAGGCACTTCCAAGGTGGGCGCATTTACATGGGTCTACTTTCATTTTCATGCCTTAGACGTTTTGAGAGAGTCATCAAGGTGGGCGCATTTACATGGGTCTGCTTTGATTTTATGACTTAGAAACTTTTTAGTCTTCAATCCTTGAGGTGAGGGCGCAAATCACTAGGTGAGCTTCTAATTTTGATGCCTTAGGCGTTTTTACCAAGCATCATTTTCTCCAAGGTGAGGGCGCATTCTCATGGGTGTGCTTTTGTTTTTGCCTTAGAAAATTTTCAAGGCTTCCATCAAGGTGGGCGCATTTTCATGGGTGTGCTTTCATTTTCCCACACTTAGAATATTTTCCATGCCTCTGCCTGCCTTTGTTTACGCATTCTATTTTTAGCAAGTTGTGCTATTTTTAGCAAATCCCTTGATTTTCAACCTCTAAGGCTCCGTTTTGCCTGAAAATTTCATCAGATGATCTTCTCTGCCTTGTGAACCTGTTTTGCCAGTCCTCTGCCCTGACCTGCTATTTATAGCCACCTGCTATTTATAGTAAGTTTTGACTTTCTGACTTCAGTAGCTCCGTTTTGCCTGAAAGTTGCAACGCTTGATCTTGATAGCTTGAGTGTTACTCTGATGCCAACCTCGGGTGCAGACCTGCTATTTATAGCCGTGCCCTGACTTACTAAAAATAGTAAGTTCTCCGACTTTGCTCAAATTTTGCCAGCAGGTACCTTGAAGTGTGCTGACATTGGTGGGGTGCTTCGTTTCGGCTATTTTTGGATTTTACCCCCTATAAAAGTGGAAACCCTAATTTGACTTGCATGTACCCCGAACGGTCTTCGTTTGACTTCGTTCCTTCTGCATGTCGTTCTGCTTGCTGAACTGGAGTGTTGGGCGGCTGCCAGAGTGTACCTGCTAAAAATAGAAACTGCCTGAAAAGTGACTCATCCACTGCCGGATGGTTTTGCATGTCATATTGCCCGTGGGATCTCAAAAAACCCAGAAAAACCCAGAAAACTGGTCTGCATGCATGCACTGGCTAAAAATAGTAAGTCCTTAAACTTTGATCTTCTCCGCTTGCAAGTCACACCGTTGCGAAGCTCTCGAAAAACCCATAAAGAAAAACCCGACATGCGTTGAAAAACACTGCATGCGAACCCTAAAAATAGCCTCCGAAGGCTGAACTCTGAAAGTGGTCGTCTCGGTTTGCATGTTACATCACTTAGAATTTATTCAAGCCATGTATCTTCTTGAGCTGATGTGGAAACCCTGAAAATGGCTCTTGAAGCCTGAACTGCCAAAAATAGCAAGTCGTCTGATCTGGCTCAAAATTTACGTGTAGGCAGCTTGATGTTACCCGGATGCAGTGGAACTGACAGAATTCCAAAATCTCAATAAAATAGTCCCAAATTGAATACTTACTAAAAATAGTAAGTTGCCGGAATACAGTGAAAATTTAGGGGGACTCTGCTGGAAGTCTTCTGACTGCTGCACTAAGCTTAGATTTCAATTTTATAACTCAATTTGACCTTTAATAAGCCTGAAGGATGAAAACCCTAATTACACAGACTTAACCAATATTTTAACCTGGGTCAAATGACGGGACATCCTCGGAAGGACCAGAGACCAGAGAGAGAGCGAACCAAAGCCAAAAGACCAGAATGGAGCAAAATCTAGGGGGTCCCCATCTTGATGGGGTGATGTGTGAAAAAGGTCACAACAGATAGGATCTTTCTAGTGCCTAAATCTAAGCTTAAAAAGAAGATTCTACAATCTTTTCATGATGTTCCTCTTGTTGGTCATCAAGGTATGTTCAAGACCTATAAGCAGATTAGAGAAAGGTTTGCTTGGAAAGGGATGAAGGAAGAGGTCATGAATTACATAAGGGAGTGTTCTACTTGTCAGAAGAATAAAAAAGAACACTCATTCCCAGCTGGTTTGTTGCAACCTTTGCCAATTCCGAATCAAAAATGGGAGAGTATTGCCATGGATTTCATCACTGGTTTACCCAAGGTGCAAGGACGTGATTGTATTTATGTTGTGGTTTATAAATTAACTAAATTTTCTCATTTTTATGCTATCACTACTTTATTTACAGCAGCTCAAGTAGCTGAATTGTTCTTTAGAGAGGTTTTCCATTTGCATGGGTTGCCTAAGACCATTGTCAGTGATAGGGACAGCAAGTTCCTAAGTGCTTTTTGGCAGGAGATCTTTAGATTGAGTGGTATAGTGCTTACTCCAAGCACTAGTTATCACCCGCAAACAAATGGGCAATCCGAGATTATCAACAAATGGTTAGAAGGCTACCTCAGGAATTATGTTTCGGGGAAGCAAAGAACTTGGATTAAGTGGCTTCATTTGTGTCATGTCCCCTAGATTTTAGCACCAAAATAAAGCATCAAAATACAAATAAATAAATGAAATAAATAAACAAATACATATTACAAATATAAATATAAATATTAGCAATTTAACACTATTATATTTTAGTGTTGAAATACGAATAACTAAATAAGATATAAATATCAATATATAAATAATGATAATTTAAATATTATTGTATATAATCATTGTAGATAATATTATAATTATAAATAGTAAAAATACCAAATGAGTAGTACCAATTTAAATACCATTATAAATCCTAAAAGATAAAAAGAAAGAAGAAAAATAATATAAAAACAATAATAATAATAAATATGTAAGCCCTCACTATCTCCAGCACCATCACGTAAGACAAAGGAAAGAGACGAGCCTATTAAGGCAATACAAATAAACATAAGTAACGCCAAAGTGAAGCAGCGATTGGGGAATTAAAATAGTTTGAATAAAAGCAGCAATAAAGTCAATAAGAAAAAGACACGTCCATTCAAAGAAGCCCATGGTTTGGGAAAGGGCATGAACCTCCACCAAATCGTGGAGTATTTAAATGAATAGACTTAAACATTTAGAGGCATCGAATAAGGGAATACATTGGGAGTTTAAGCAGATATAAAAAAATGGGAAGAAGAAAGAACAGATCGACAGTATGTATAACCTGTCAGTATAATTTATTTTATAAATTCAAAAATAGGAATTCATCATATCAGTCGGAATATATCATTTATGATTTCAGATTTAGTCAATATTATGATAGGATCATTATATAGGAAGCAAAATATCGATCCATCAGCAAGTTATATCTTTTGAATATTAGTCAGTAATTATCATGGGAGTCAGATCCAGAAATACATCTTCGTTCATGGAAGCTTAAATAATATAATATAATCAGATTTAAGGAATAGTATAAAAACAGGAATCAACTAGAGATCAATATCTGTATTGAGTATAAGATAGCAAATATATATATATATATATATATATATTACATATATTTGTTAATAAAATAAGTTCAAGTATAATTATAATATATATATATATATATGTATGTATGTATGTATGTGTATATATACACATCAGATTACACGAAATGATTATTGAAAGAGATAATATAATTATTAATATATGAATATATATGTACATGAAGATAATACGAATAAATAAATATATTTATATGTATATATCTATATATATGGATAAGTAACTATATATATAAATAATATGTATGAAGAAGAATAATTATTACTAATTATTGGGATATATCTATATCTAAGTATAAGCATTATATTCAATAATGATGCTTGCAGCAATTATTGTGTCTCAATAAGCGATTATGGCTTTACCTCGAAAGATAGATCTTGGTCAAAACAATTTCGTTCACTAGCACTCAGCAAGGATAGGGAGTTTGTGGAGGGAAAGGCGGGTAATTCGATCCTCTAGAGGACGGTCCCAAGACGGGTGGAAATCCTTGAGGAAGTCCCCTTTGAGATTGTTCACGCGCCCTTTGCACAGTCATTCTACCATCCAATGCGGCCAGGAAAGTGGAGACGAGGCAAAGATCTATTCTGGTCGAGAGTAATGAATCACAACCTTATCATGTGGATTTATACACTGAACCTTAATGCATCTAACCGTCTATTTTCTAAACTATGCAATCTATGATGAGTTAATCATGAACTAGATATTATGTGCTTTATTGATAATACCTGATGTACGCAGGTCTTCAAGGTAATTTACATTAATAAAATGATGTGTTGATAAAATAAATTACACATCCTAACTTGTGCTTTTATATTTTAGGATAAGTCTAACAAGGGGACATTACAATTTGGGAGTGTATTGTTACAACTCTTCCTATCATATGTCAATCACGATGTCTTCATTTATGGCTCTTTATGGATATGAAGCTTCTAACTTTGTGGATTTGGTGTTTGGTGATAGTAGACCTCCTCAGGCGAAGGATATGCTTCAGCACAGCCAAGACATCTCCAAATCTCTTAAGGAAAATCTGACACAAGCTCAAAACCAACAAAAGTTATACGCTGATCAGCAGTGTGTTGAGAGATCTTTTGAAATGGGAGACATGGTCTACTTGAGACTTCAGCCCTATAGGCAATCTTCCCTTAAAAAGAGTGGTGCAGAAAAGTTAAAGCCACGTTTCTATGGCCCGTTTAAGGTTATCAAAAGAATTGGAGCAGTGGCATATGAGTTGGAGCTTCCAAACGACAGCAGAGTGCACAACGTTTTTCATGTGTCCCGCCTCAAGAAGGCACTTGGGCACAATGTGGTGGCTACTTCAAAACTACCTCCATTAGATGAAGAAGGACAGTTGGTGTTGATTCCCGAGGATATTCTTGACACACGGGAACGCTCTTTGAGGAAGAGAACAATCAAAGAGTATTTGGTAAAATGGAAGAATTTGCCTATTGAGGATACAACATGGGAAGGTGAACACATCTTGCAGCATTCAGATTTGTGATTGCTTGAGGACAAACAATCTCGAGGAGGGCGGACTGTAATGTCCCCTTTTCATCAGTAATCAGTTCAGGAGCTCACCAACCTATTCCGGAAGCCCATAGGCTTGTTGAGGTGAAATTAAGGTTTCCCTTGTTGGAGGGTTTATTGGTATTTCTATGAATTTACTATTTATAGTAAGTTCTATTTTTGGCAGAATCTCGATTGTCAGCACTTCAGTTAGTTTTCTCTTCAGTTGGGGCAATAAAGTGATTTTCAGTTCTAGCTTTAAAAAACTCTATTTGGTAAAAGTTGAATTAAAGGCATTAATGTTATATTATTCAGTTGACCCCTTGGCCTAGTGAAATAACTTCAAGTTGTGTTTAAAAGGTGGTCGCCTTCATTAAGGAGTAATTAAAACATTTAATAAAAGCTTTCTAATGCCTTGAAGTTGGACGCCACTTTGGAGGAGTTTTATTATTTTTGAATTTGAAAATATTTCAAATGGCTATTGGGCGTCCCATTCTTGGAATCTGAAGAGTCATCACTATTTCTATAAAAGTGAAGTTTTGCTCCAGTTTTGATCATTCAATGTTTATGCTATTGTTATACTGTCGGAATGACAACTTGGTTTTTACTTCGAGGGATGCTTACCCCCTAGTTCTAATCCAATTTCGTATTTGAAAGACAACACCTAGTTGGTATTATTGTTGCTTCTCATCCAAACTAGCAGATTGAGCCTTGTAGTTGAATATTTTTGGAGTTTTGACAATTTTGGTGTTGTTGGTTCATTTACAACTGAAGTCGACTTTTGTTCACATCTTTTGGATGACATTTAATTTTGTTCTGGGTATTGGTGATTAATGTTTGTTGACCATGGGCGACCTTTCTCATAGAAGATGAGAATTTATTATGAAGAATCTGATTTTTAAGAGCCAAATCGCCCTTTCAGCCAGGTCGTACCTTCATGCTTGGCATTGGAATTCGTGCCAAATAAATAAGGATGCTTTGATGCAGTTTTATGATCTGATTTTGGGTGCCATCCTCCTAGAAGACCTTTGCACTTCGTTTCAGTCAATTCCGAGGTAAATTCATGAAATTATGAGCATTTCTTTGAATTCCAGCTTGCTGGTTCACAGTTTCAATCTGCTGGTTTTTGTTATCAGACCTCATTAAGTTCAGACTTTGGCTTCATTTTCAATCCTTGGGAGTTTTAAACATTGTTATATTCATCCTTCTTATATTTGCATTCATTCTATTATTGTAACACTCGTAATTTGCAAATTCTTTCAATTGTAAGGTTGAGAATTAGTAGTACTAATCCAACCATCATTATTCTTGCAATTACTTGTGATTTCTAATGCAAATACTTTAACCCCTGGATGGTTTACCGCGAGTGTAGAGGAAATTGACTTGTATCTACATCTATCACCCACTATTAAGTGGAGAATTCCCATTGTTGAGTGGATGCCTGCCGCAACGAATGACTTGTTTTATTTGTAATTTCTTCCCCCCACTGAATTAGTCGAAGTGTGGAAAATCTCTCATGGTTGTTTATCTGCCTAAGTTCATTTGAGTTTTGTAATCAGTACTCCGCCATATGCTATCACCTCGCCTTCCAAAGATCTTGGTGAACATTCTTGGTGTTGAGTTTAATTCTTCTCTCTCAATTGTAATTGATTCAGTTATTGAGTTAAATAGATCCTAGGGATCCTCTGACCATATGCCCGCCCCTCCTCCCTCATCGGGTCTTAGGGCGCATTCTTGGTTAGAGTTAGTTCATAGTTTGCAAACTCGGACTCGCCGTGGACTTGGCAGCCCAAAAATATGACTTGGACTCGGGACTCGGCAAAAGACTTAGTTAGGACTCGGCAAAAAAAAAAACCGTAGTTTTACAAAAAAAAGAACAAATTAATGTATTTAGAGAACATAAGAGGCTAATTTGATTATCAAACACTCATAATTCAAAGATTACACATGTCATATGATCATCAAACACTCAATAATTGAAATTTAATCATTCATAGTCATCAAATAATCAATTTGCAGACCTGAAATTCACAAAGTTGTATGTTAAAATGAAAGAAAAAGTGAAAAAAAACATAGGTTTTTAACCCATTTTAACTCCCAGCCATGTAGGATAGTCCTGGGTTAGGACTCTCGAGTTCAACTTCAAGACTCGATCGAGTCCTGAGGTCGGACTCCCGAGTCCCGACCCAGGACTCTCCTGGACTCGACTCCTAAGTCTATGGCAAGTCGACTCGGCTAGCCAAAGGACTCCCGAGTCTGCCGAGTCCGCAAGAGTCCGCAAACTATAAGAGTTACTATTCTGCATCGTTTTGGTTTGGAGCTAACCTTAATGGGTGCATGGTTGCATTGTATTTGATATTAAAAATCAAGAAAAAATTGAGAGGGTATCTTTCAATACTGTCTTTGGGAGTGAGATCGTTCAGCTAAACACAAACAAGATCCCCAAGGGCCTTGTAGCACTAGAAAGGGTCTTTGATAGTCAAGATAAGAACAAGGTTAAAACAACTGCCACTCATCCAAAGGATCTGGAAGAAGTGAATCTCGGAACTGAAAATGCCTCTAAAAAGGTGTATGTATGAAAAAGAATGAAACCAAAGAGAAAGGCAATGTACATTGCCTTACTAAGAAAATACAGACATGTCTTTGCTTGGTCATACGATGACCTGAAAGCATATAGAGAGGAATTATTCTAGCATGAAATTCCTCTAAAAGAAAAAACCAAACCTTTCAGACAAAAGCAAAGACCCATAAATCCAACCTTAGCTCCTAAGATGCAGGAAGAACTAATAAAGCTAAGGGATGTTGGTATCATAAAACCTATCAGGCATTCCTCATGGGTGTCTAATCTGCTGCCAGTTAGAAAAAAGAATGGTGATATCATCATTAAAGGATAATTATCCATTATTGAACATGGAAGCCATGTTGCAGAAGGTAACTGGCTATGAGCTGTTGTCGATGATGGATGGCTTCTCAAGCTACAACCAAGTTATCATATAAGAATTTGAACAGTATAAGACTGCATTCACTACACCATGGGTAACCTATGTGTATGTGAGAATGCCCTTTGGTTTAATCAATGTCGGTGCTATATTTCAAAGAGCCATGGATGTGGCATTTGCTGATTTCATTGATTTATTCCTGGCCATATACCAAGATGACTTGACTGCACATAGCAAAAAGGAAGATCATTGTACACATTTGGAGAAGATATTTACTAGAGCATTGAAATATGGAATTTCCTTGAATCCTAAGAAATGCATTTTTGGGGTTAAAGTAAGCTTTTAGGGCACATTGTCTCTAAAGATGGGGTCAGGATTGATCCTGAACGTGTGGCAACAATAGATAAAATTCCACAGCCTAAAAATGTAAAGGGAATTCAATCTTTCTTTGGGCAAATCAATTTTGTAAGAAGATTTATCACTAACTTTGTTGAGATTGTCAGACCTATCTCCAAAATGTTGAAGAAGGGTGAAAAGATAGCATGGACAGAAGAGCCCACCAAAGCCTTTCAACATATAAAGCATGCCATCAAGGAGGCTTTTGTGCTCAAGTCTCCAGATTACTCAAAGCCATTTCAATTATTTACTTTTGCTTCGTTTGATACTGTGGCAGGAGTACTACTATAGAAAAACAATGATGGTTTTGAGCAGCCTATTTCTTACTTCAGCAAGTCTTTACAGGCTGCTGAGCTTAAGTATGATGCCATAGAAAAGCAGGCCTACGCATTAGTTAAGGCCGTAAAACATTTCAGAACATATCTAATGGGAGCAACTGTGGTGGCATATGTTCCAAGTGTTGCAGTCAAGGATATTTTTATCCAGCAAGAAACCACAGGCCAAAGATCCAGATGGATCAACAGGATCTAGGAGTTTAATATTGATGTTTAGACTACAAAATTGGTAAGAGGTAAAGGTTTGGCTAAGTTGATGGTTGAGACTAACTTAGAAGCAAACCAAACAAACCAAGTAGAAAATGAAAATATTGCACCTATGTGTGACATGCAGACCTGTGGGTGGTATAGGAGAATTGTGGAATACTTGCAAACTATGCAATGTCCTGAAGGCATGCCTAATAATGAGAAAAGAACCTTAAAGCTATAGGCTATTAAATACATTATTATTGATAATGAACCCTAGTGGAGGAGCCCAAAGGGTGTATTGCTTAGGTGTGTGGATGGAGATCAGGCAAAAGAACTTCTAAATGAAATGCACAATGGAGCATGTGGAGGTCACTACATGGCGAAGACTACTGCTCATAAAATACTATGAGCGGGATTTTGGTGGCCAACTGTGTTTAAGGATGCTCACAGATTTGTCAAGAAATATGATGCATTCCAAAGATTCATTGGCAAGTTGAGGTTCTCTGGTAACTTGCCACTTAGACCGATTTCAGTTCAGGCTCCTTTTCAACAATGGGGCATAGACTTTATTGGTGAGATGTCAAAGAAGTCTAGTGGGGGGCACTCTTGGATACTTGTTGCAACAAACTATTTTACAAACTGGGTGGAAGCAATTCCCACAAGGAAGGCAACAAGTAAAGTTGTGATTGATTTTTTGATGAACATATTGATCAGATTCGGGGTCCCAGAAAAGATTATTTCTGACAATGCCATGTGTTTTAGATCTGAGGAGTTCACTGTTTTTTGCAGTAAGCATGAGTTCACTGTTTTTTGCAGTAAGCATGGAATAAGTATCTCTTACTCATCCCCCAATCATCCTCAAGGAAATGGACAAGCAGAATCCAGCAATAAGAGTTTGATAAAGATCATCAAACAAGTGATTGAGAAAAATAAAAAGGCATGGGATTCAAAATTGCAGCATGCATTGTGGGCCGATGGGACTACTGTCAAGAAGGTCATTGGACAATATCCATTCAACCTTGTGTATGGCATAGAAGCAAGGATACCCCACAACAGCTTGTTGAAAATGTACAAGTTTGTTCAAGAATATGATACAGATATCTGTGATGAGATGCAACACAGAATGGAAGAGTTAGTTGAGCTTGATGAAACTAGAAGAGAAGCTCATAAAAGAAATGCAAAGCTACAACTTCAAGTTAAGAATCTGTATGACAAGAAGGCCATTGAGAGAAAATTTGAACTAGGAAGCATGGTCCTAATGTGGAATGCAAAGTTAGAAGATAAAGGAAAACATGGAAAATTTGATCATTTGTGGTTGGGCCCATATCAATTTGCAAATACACATGGAGAGGATTCATACTTCTTGCAATCACTCACAGGTGAACTTCTTCAGCTACCAATACATGGACAGTTCTTGAAGCCCTATTTCTCCTGAAATAGGTTGTTTTCCATGTACACTATACAGTTTTGTAATAATTGTATATAGGTTTGGTGTGTTTGCTTCTAGTTGTGTCTGCTTGCCCTATCTTGGCAAGCTCCTTGGCTTTTTGTTTCTCTGTGTTGGTTTGCTTTAACAATGAGATATGAATTCTCGCCATACCCGCCAGGGGTATGCGTCCCTGAGCAGGAGCCACTGGTGGAGCCTCTAATTTTGAAAATTTTGTGCAAGTTCCTTGCCTTGTCACTATCCATTGCATCATTGCCTTAGGTTGGGTTTAGCGTTTTGGTTCAAAAGCCCTCGTTAAAAACTAGTAGAAAAACTAGTAACAGGATTGCCTAAATTAAAACAAACTCATGAAGGAGCTTGTAAAGGGTGTGCCCTAGGAAAGAATACAAAGGGATCCTTCCAAAATAGTTTGAGTAAAACCAAAAACATGTTAGAACTGGTTCATTCTGACTTATGTGGACCCATGTCTGTACCCTCCATGGCGAGCTTCCTATATTATGTAATATTTATAGATGACTTCTCTAGGAAGACCTGGATTTATTTTCTTAAGTGTAAAGAGTCAATAGAAATCCTTAAAAGGTTTAAGGAGTTCAAAGCTCTTACTGAAAACTTCTCCGAGAAGAAAATCAAAATTCTAAGGACAGACAATGGGAAGGAATACACTTCTGAAATCTTTAAGGAATTTTGCATGAATGTTGGGATTAAGAGGGAGTTTACAATAGCCTACAACCCTCAACAAAATGGTGTTGCTGAAAGGAAAAATAGAACTATTGTAGAAGTTGCTAAAGCAATGTTATTTGACCAAAACATAGAAACCTCATTCTGGGCAGAAGCCTCTAGAACTGTTGTATACATCCAAAATAGATGTCCACATTCTCACCTAGATAACAAGACTCCTGAAGAAGCTTTTACTGGTATAAAACTTGACATTAG
The DNA here is from genome assembly GCA_007115665.2 of Sequoiadendron giganteum. NCBI lineage: Eukaryota > Viridiplantae > Streptophyta > Pinopsida > Cupressales > Cupressaceae > Sequoiadendron > Sequoiadendron giganteum. The sequence continues at coordinate 194,147,393 of CM021110.1, read as the reverse complement.
TCACTTAAAGATCTTTGGTTGCCCTGTCTACATTCATGTACCTAAAGAAAAGAGATTCAAACTAGAACCTTCTGGAAAGAAAGGGGTATTTGTGGGATATAGTGAAACCTCTAAAGCCTACAAAATATTCATACTCGGGCAGAAACAAATTGAACTAAGTAGAGATGTCATATTTGAAAAAGACATTGCATTAAAAAAGGTGTTGGTTGAAAATTTTGTATACTTGGGAAAGTATACAAAATTGTGGTTTCAACCACAGCACATGAGATAAAACTCTCCTCATTAAGGGAAGGCTCCCCCTTTAACTAACTAAAACTAATATGGGTAGGACAGCAATCGTTCCTCTTTTTTCAGGAAAGATTATATTCTTTTCTCTTCGCAGAAAAGCAATAGCAAACGTTAAGAAAACTTATTACAATAGCCATGCAATGAAACCAAGAAAGAGGAAATAAAGTTTCCTGAAAGCACAAAGACTTCCATCACTTCCTCCGAGACGAGAAAACAACCAACAAGCGCAAAGTCTTGAAGACCTGAAATCCTATCTACCCTTTTAGAATGATTACCTAATGATAATATACAGCATAAGACAGCACAAAGTCTGCGACTATGATGTACCTATTAACTACTTTAAATCAGAACTACCAGGAGCACAAAGTCTTGCAATTCTTCTCAATTTCTAAATACTAACTACGAATTCAATCTTTAACATTTACAGCACAAAGTCTGCAGATATTTCAATTGAAACTCTCTTCAACAATATTCCACAATCTCCAAGTAGTCACAAAGTAATGCTCCAAAATGACATAAGAACACAAAGGATGCAAAGTAGGACTTCAACTCAAAGTCTGAAATTCCAACTCTTTGATGTTACTTGAAAAATCACAACTTATAACTATAAAGCTCAAAGTCTTTATGAGTACAAAATTCTGCAGAAATTTCATGCTTGCCAAAAAAAAAAATATTACAATAGACCCTCTCAAGTATTTATAGGAGAAAAGCCTTGAGAAAAAGGTGGGAGGATCCCAACAAACTTGAGAAATTCTCTCAACCACTAAATAACTGCAATTGACTTATTCAACATTACAAGTCCTATTGTAATTTGACTTGTAATGTAATCACATGTAATTACATTTTACAACTTTGCAAGTGATATGATTACTTGCAATTACATTTTTCCATTTTACATGTAATTTGTCAAAATTAAATTACAAGTACACAATTGAAACTATTTAAGTGTCCGAAGACACGACTTGAACTACATCATCCTTGATTGGGTCTTCATGCTGCTGTTTGGAAAACATGTTTCCATCTCTGTCTTGAAAGCATTCTATGCTCAATCATGTCACTTGTTCAACTCCTTGTGTGGCTTCATCATGTTTTTTTTCGTTCTTTGTATCATTCTCCAGCTTTGGAATTTGCTTGAAAAATAAGGCCCATGCCTTATATTATTGATTTGGTAGGTCATGTGTGCAAACAGAAGTAACGACAATGAGACAAAGGGGCGGCAAAAGTGCGGCCAAAGCTCAATTTCAGGTTTTGGAAGGCTGACTGCAAATGCAAATGAAAGATGACTTACTTGCAATATGGAAAAACATTATTACAAGTAAACTTTACAGGTATGGGAAGGAAAAATGATAAGACTAGTGAGATCATGGCAAGGTAAATGGAACAGAAAAATGGCAAATGGAAATGACGTTTTGTTGAGATTATGACCATTGAGACAATGACATTTCCTGACACAATGAGTATGATGCTATTCAGCTGCAAAAATCGTTTTTAGTAACAAAATGTGTTTACTAGAAACCACGATTCTGCTGTGAAAAGACATGTCTTCTATTGTTTGAAAATAAATTTCGCACTATGCAAGGAACAAAGACGTTTTTGGCTGAAATGATGATTTCTCCCTAAGGATATCTCTTTGCACAATGAGATTTAAGACAATGAGACTTCTAGGATATGACATTCCAGCTGAAAAAATGTTTTTTAGACAAAAACGTGATTGCCAAGAGCCGCGGTTTGACTGAAAGGAAAAAACGTTTTGCTTTGGAGACTCATTTCTTACAAAATACAACTTCTTTCAGGCCACACAAGGGAATGACGGTTTCATTGAACAATGTAAATGACATTAATCAGCTGCAAAAATACGTTTTTTAATAAAAATGTGTTTTTAAAAGTAAGATACAAATGACGTCTCATGAAATCGGGATTTGAAAATGACAATGCTTCTAAAGACAAAACGCGATTTTGAAAAGGTGAGAACACGTCATTCAAAAGACATCAAAATACCTTCAAAAAAGACTATTACCAAACAAAGAGAAAACAAACAAAACCTAACAAGAAAGAAAAGAAAAGCAACGTACCTTGGAGAAGAGAAGCTGAAAGTAAAAATGGAGATGAAAACCCTAGATGCCTTGTAAAAACTTAAGAAAAGATGAAGGCACTTATATTCAAATTGAGAAGTTGCAATTTTTGTTGAAGAATTTAAGAGAGCTCCACCAAAAAAGGTAAACTATCAAATTCAAACACAAACTCTCTTCAAAACTTGGGCGAATTTCTCCAATCGGGTATTTTCAACTCAAAGACAAGTGAAAAAAGCACAAAAAAGACCAAAATCGGGTTTTTAGACTCTTTCAGCAATTTTAATTTTGACAATTTGGGCAAAATAGGAACTTTTTGACAATTTAGCAATTTTTTTTTTGTCATTTAAGCCAAATAGGAACTTTTTGATGACTTACAATTTTGTTTTTGTCAAATGAGTGAAAATAGGAACTTTTTGATGACAACAATTTTGTTTTTGTCAAATGAGTGAAAATAGGAACTTTTTGGAGTTTTAACAATTTCACTTAAAGCACAATAGGAACTTTTTGACACTTAAGCAAAAATCGGACCTTTTTGGAGTTTTAACAAATTCACTTAAAGCACAATAGAAACTTTTTGACACTTTAGCAAAAATCGGAACTTTTTGGGACTTTGACAATTTTTGCTTTATGACTTAAAACTTCCTATTTTGCTGAGCTGCCTTAAAAACCCAAATTTGACCAAAAACATAAGAAAAATGGCTCAGAATTTTATAAAAACGGAAATGGGAGTTGATGAAAGGATGCCCAAGGGAATCATCAATTGAAATCTAAAGTTTTACAACCTCAACACCTCGTAAAACATGCCTTAACAGAAAAAGATCCCTACTTGCAATGGTAATCAAAAATCCCGAAATTGGACAAAACAAGGGAAAAAACATGTCAAAATTGTTGATATTATAGCAGCTATGGTTTGCACTTCCTTCGCACAAATTACAAGAAGAAGCACATGAATTAAATGAGTAGCCTTTGGCTATTTAATTCATGATTACAATATTTAATAAATGCAAAGGGCCGACCCTTTATGGTTCACATGCTTTAGTCATTACTTGGGCCGACCTTATTATAATTGATATTTATTATGGTTCATTTATGTGGGCCGACCTATCTTGAAGAGGTGCCACACTTGTATAAATACAAGGTCTTATTTGTCATTGTAACACATCCATTATTCAAGTAAGTTCGCATTTCCTTAAGAGCAGAATTCGCACTTCATAGCAGCAGATCTGATTTCAAGGAAGAACATATTCTTTTGTATCTTGTGCATCTTGGAGAGGTGCGATCTCATTGTATTCATTGTTGGCCATTGCTGGGCCTGAGTTGTAAGCAGATTTCTGCTCTTCTGCTACATTATATAAGAGATTCATTTGCTAGGTTTTTCTCCCTCAAGAGGAGGGTTTTCCCAGGGTATCTTGTTGTGTTCATTGTCTTATGTGTTGCAATATTTCTAAGTGCTTTCATTGTTTAATCTGATCTAAGAAACACTAACATGGTATCAGAGCAGGTGTGAAAAAGATCGTGATCAGATTTAGTTTGCAACACTCACCTTATTCTTTTTTCAGTCTATCTTCTAAATTTCTCAAGATGGTGAACGGTCTGAAAATCGAGGATAGACTCGAAGGGATTTCGAATTACACATCATGGAGGTTCAGGATCATGCTCACTTTGGAAGAGAATGATTTGGCTGAGTTCGTGAAAACAAAAGTTCCTGGACCTGAGGAGGAAGAAGAGAAGCTACAGTGGAGGAAGAAAGACACTAGGGCAAAGAAAGCGTTGGTTGATTCTATCAAGGATCATGTTGTACCGATTGTCTTCAAATTGGATACGGCAAGAGAAATGTTTACAACCTTGGAAGAGCTGTATGAAATCAACAACACTAGTCGAGCTCTCCCACTGAAGCAACAACTTCATCATGTGAAAATGGCAAAAGGAGAATCTATCATTACATACTTCATGAGGATTTCAGAGATAAGAGATCAGCTCTCCACAATTGGTCACATGATTGACGACAAAGACCTAACTATGCTTGCTCTCAATGGTCTTCCGCTTTCATGGGAGGCATTCATTCAAGGAATCAGTGCAAGATCTAAACTTCCCAAGTTTGATCGATTAAGAATTGACTGTATCCAAGAGGAGTCAAGACTAACGGCTAGGGGCATTGGTCAAAGTTCAAAGAATGAAGAATTACAAGTTCTTGCCTCTCATTTGTCAAAGAAAGGAAAAGGCTTCAAGAAAGGGTTCTACAAGAGGAATCGAGAAAACGGAAATGATGGTGCTCCTGCTTTCAAAAGAAAACGAGACATGTCCAAGATTCAATGTTTTCGTTGTGATAAGTATGGTCACCTTGCGAAGGATTGTCCTCAAAGACCTAAGCAACAAGTTGCCACTGCAAATGTTGAAGAAATCGCTCCACAGAAGGACTCCAGTGATTATCTGTTCTATTCAGCCTTGTCAAGCAATGTTTCTACCGACACCAACACTTGGCTGATTGATAGTGGTGCTTCTAGGCACATCACCGGTTTCAGGGGTCACCTTTCAAACTTAGTGCAGAGCAACTCTAGTGATCAAGTCATTATTGAAGACAATGCTAGATATTCTGTGAAAGGAATTGGAAACTCCACTCTTCACTTGGATTCCGGGATTTCATTAGAGTTGAATGATGTACTGTTCATTCCAGGGATAAAGAGGAACCTTGTTTCAATTTCAGCATTAGAAGACAAGGGTTATCAAGTTGCCTTCTCTAAAGGCAAAGTTTTTATATGGGCAAAGAACTCCAACTTCAAAACTGCTCAAGTAATTGGAGTTAGACATGAATGTCTTTACAGGCTATGCACTCGTCCTCTTCAAGCGCTTGTGCATAACAGTTCCAGCATGTGCGATCTATGGCATCGAAGATTGGCTCACATACACTTTCGTGCTCTACCTATCATGTACAAGATGGTCACCGGTCTTCCAAAATTCAATCAAGAACACGAAGGTACATGCAAGGGGGAAGGTACATGCAAGGGATGCGCCCTAGCCAAGAACACAAAAGGTACGTTTCATTCTAGTGAAAGTAGATCTAAATGTATTCTTGATCTCATTCATTTTGATTTGTGTGGTCCAATGTCTATTGCATCATCTAGTGGTTTCTTGTATTATATTATTTTTATTGATGATTACTCTAGAAAGACTTGGATTTATTTCTTGAGATCTAAAGAATCTGAAGAAGTATTAGAAAGATTCAGAGAATTCAAGGCACAGGTTGAAAACCTGTCTAGGAAAAGGATCAAGGTATTGAGATCCGATAATGGTGGAGAATACACTTCTGGCACCTTTCGAGATTTTTGTATTGAAGCAGGGATTAAGAGAGAGTTCAGTGTTCCCTATAATCCACAACAAAATGGTATTGCTGAAAGAAAGAATAGGTCTATTGTGGAAGCAGTGAAAGCTATGATCCATGATCAAGACCTGAAAATCTCTCTTTGGGCTGAAGCATCGAGGACAACCATCTATGTTCAAAACAGGAGTCCCTAAAGGATCTTAGAGAATAAAACTCCTAAAGAAGCATTCTCAAGCGTGAAACCTGAAGTCAGTCATTTGAGGATATTTGGTTGTCCAGTCTATGTTCATATTCCAAAGGAGAAGAGAACAAAGCTAGAACCTTCTAGGAAGAAAGGAATTCTTGTAGGATACAATGAGACATCAAAAGCTTACAGGATATTCATACCAGGACAGAAGTCTATTGAGATTAGTAGAGATGTCACATTTGAGGAAGATATTGCTTTCAGAAGGTCCAAAGGCACTCCTATGGAGATTGATGAAGAAGAACCTCCTCAAGATATGGAAGTTGACCATATTCCAGAGAACCTGAAGGAGGCTCCAGAACCTAAAGAAGATGTTGATCCAGTTGAACCCTTGCATCCTATTGATGGACCTCTAGATATTATGATTGGAAAGAAAAGACCTCTTTGGGCTCGTAGGACAATGCAGGAAGCAGAAAGTTTTGCAGCTCCAAGAGGAGCTTTCAGAGAAAGCAAGAGACCTCACAAGTTCTCTAGTTATGTCGCCTTAATGAGTCAAATTATTGAGTCAGAGCCTTCAAGTGTTGAAAAAGCTTCTAGTCAACAAGTATGGAAAGATGCCATGTCTGAGGAATATTAGTCCATACTTAAGAACGATGATTGGGATATAGTTCCTAGACCCAAAGGCAAATCTGTGGTGTCTTCTAAGTGGCTCTTCAAGATCAAGCATGCAGCTGATGGGAGTATTGAGAAGCACAAGGCAAGATTTGTGGCTAGAGGGTTCTCACAAAAAAGAGGGAGTTGACTAGGAAGAAACCTTTGCTCCTGTGGCTCGATATACATCTGTCAGAACCATCATTGCTATTGCCGCATCTAGAGGATCGAAGATTCACCAAATGGATGTAAAGACAGCCTTTCTAAATGGTGTAATAGAAGAAGAGGTCTATATTGAGCAACCCGAAGGATTTGAAGTATATGGGAAGGAGTCTCATGTTTGCAAGCTGAAGAAGGCCTTGTACGGTCTTAAGCAAGCTCCTCGTGCTTGGTATGAAAGGATTGATCAATATCTTTCAAGCCTGGGTTTCTCAAAGAATGATGCAGATTCTAACCTCTACTTCAAGGTGGTAAATGGTGAAGCATTGATTTTGGTCTTATATGTTGATGACTTGATTATCACTGGTGAGGAACATCTAATTCTAAAATGCAAGGAGGAGTTAGCTTCAAAGTTTGAGATGAAGAATCTAGGTCTCATGCATTATTTTTTTGGCTTAGAAGTTTGGCAAAAGTCAGATGAGATGATTCTAAGTCAAGGCAAGTATACTGTCGACATTCTCAAAAGGTTTGGTATGATTGACTGCAAACCTATGTCTACACCCATGGAAACTAATCTAGATAAGTTGAAAGAAGCTACAGTTAGTTCAGAACCAGTGGATTCTATGATGTATAGACAGTTGATTTGTTCATTGATGTATCTAGTTAACACTAGACCTGACATCTGCTATGCAGTGAGTGCACTTAGCCAGTTTATGTGTGAACCAAGGCAAATACATCTTGTTGCAGCTAAACATATCTTGAGATATTTATGTGGCACAATTGGATATGGGTTGAGATATTCTTCAGGTGTGGATTTAGAGCTGCATGGTTTTACTGATTTTGATTGGGCAGGATGTGTCTCAGATCGGAAGAGTACCTTTGGTTGTTGTTTCAGTTTAGGTACCGCTATGATTTCTTGGTGTAGCAGGAAACAACCTTCAGTGGCTTTGAGTACAACCGAGGCAGAATATATAGCAGCTTGTGTGGCAGCTCGTGAGGCAGTGTGGCTTCGTAAGCTCCTTGCAGGATTGTTTGAACAATCAATGGAGCCTACTATTATACACTATGATAATCAGAGCTGTGTAAAGCTTTTTGTCAATCTCGTGTTTCATGACAGAACAAAGCATGTTGAGATCAAGTACCACTATATTAGAGATATGGTACAAAAGAAAGCTATACAGTTGAGGTATATCAGCACTGAAGAGCAAACGGCAGACATTCTCACCAAGCCTCTCTCCAAGATTAAGTTTGTGTACTTTCGAGAAAAGTTTGGTATGGTGGAGAATGCAGCCTTGACTAAGAAAGAGTCTCAGTATCAATTATCCTTAATTAATAATGCAATTCTCTATTGAGAGAGAGTTGAGGTGCAAGCCCTTGTTAATGCAATTCTCTATTGAGAGAGAGTTGAGGTGCAAGCCCTTGATAATGCAATTCTCTATTGAGAGAGATTTGAGGTGAAAGCCCTTGTTTCCACCCTCTGGGAAAGCCATGGTGGATGTCATGTGTGTGACTCCATGACAGCATCACGTGAGGGAATCCGTGATGATTTATTTGTGCTTGTGTATCACCCTCTGGGAGAGCCATGGTGAAAGTCACATTGAGGTGACAACATCACATTAAGTGATGAGCACTTGTTCATACCATTTGTGGAGGTAGCCACAATGGTTGATATCACGATGAGGTGATATTCTTTTGTTTTCATTCTGATATGATGTGTCTTATGCAAGTGGAAGTTCATCCCTAGCTGAGAGGGAGTGTTGATGTTATAGCAGCTATGGTCTGCACTTCCTTCACACAAATTACAAGAAGAAGCACATGAATTAAATGAGTAGCCTTCGGCTATTTAATTCATGATTACAATATTTAATAAATGCAAAGGGCCGACCCTTTATGGTTCACATGCTTTAGTCATTACTTGGGCCGACCTTATTATAATTGATATTTATTATGGTTATTTTATGTGGGCCGACCTATTTTGAAGAGGCGCCACATTTGTATAAATACAAGGTCTTATTTGTCATTGTAACACATTCATTATTCAAGTAAGTTCGCATTTCCTTAAGAGTGGAATTCGCACTTCATCAGCAGATCCGATTTCAAGGAAGAACATATTCTTTTGTATCTTGTGCATCTTGGAGAGGTGCGATCTCATTGTATTCATTGTTGGCCATTGTTGGGCCTGAGTTGTAAGCAGATTTCTGCTCTTGTGCTACATTATATAAGAGATTCATTTGTTGGGTTTTTCTCCCTCAAGAGGAGGGTTTTCCCAGGGTATCTTGTTGTGTTCATTGTCTTATGTGTTGCAATATTTCTAAGTGCTTTCATTGTTTAATCTGATCTAAGAAACACTAACAAAAATGCTCCTAAATTTCGCAAAAGGCAAAATAGGAAGGAGAACAATGGCTGCACAATTCAATTGGAGACTTTTGGTGCCTCGAAATGCGTGCCATAGAAATTTATGAGGAAATTTTAGGCAAAATTTCATATGGGTTGTCCAATTTTGAGAATTCAAAATTGAAAACAACAAAGGGCAAGGAGTTCAAGTGAGATAGAAATTCATAATTCCCCTAGAGTCTTAGAAGTGGAACCTACTCCTGAGATTCAGAGGGAGTATCCTGAAGAAATAATAAGTGAATTTCAATTTCTTCAGAAGAGAATCCCAATGACAACAACAAGAAGAGACCACTTTGGGCTAGGAAGATGATTAAAGAAGTTGAGAATCCTACAGCACCCAAGGGAACCTTTAGGGAAAGTAAGAGACCCAAAAGATTCTCAAGCTATGTTGCCTGAATGAATGAAATCATCAATTCAGAACCCACCAGTGTTACAGAAGCTTTCAAACATCAAGTATGGAAGGATGCAATGACGGAAGAGTATCAGTCCATTTTGAAAAATGATGTATGGGATATAGTGCCTCGACCAAAAGAGAAATTTGTTGTCTCTTCCAAATGGCTCTTCAAAATCAAAAATGTCGCTGATGACAGTATAGAAAAACACAAGGCACGTTTTGTTGCCAGAGGTTTCTCACAAAAGGAAGGCATTGATTATGAAGAGACATTTGCACCTGTTGCCCAGTACACATCTGTGAGAGCAGTGATAGCTATTGCAGCAGCTAAAGGCTGGAAGATCCATCAAATGGATGTGAAAACTGCCTTCCTGAATGGGACCATTGAAGAGGAAGTCTATCTAGAGCAGCCTGAAGGTTTTGTGATACATAAACCTGACTCACATGTATGCAGATTAAAGAAAGCTCTATATGGACTTAAATAGGCTCCCAGGGCCTGGTATGAAAGAATTGACAGCTATCTCTTGGGACTAGGATTTTCCAAGAATGATGCAAATCCAAATCTTTATTTTAAGGTAATTAAAGGTGATATGCTAATAATTATTTTATATGTTGATGACCTGTTGATAACAGGAGAAGATCACCTCATTGCTCAAGGTAAAAAGGATCTAACTTCAGAATTTGACATGAAAGACTTGGGCATTTTACATTACTTCCTGGGTTTAGAAGTCTGGCAGAAATCAGATGGTATCATACTAAATCAAGGAAAGTATACTATTGATATTCTGAAGAGATTTGGGATGTTGGATTGTAGACCCATGTCTACACCTATGGAAACCAACTTACACATATTAAAAGAAGCAGCAGCAGAATCTAAGTTTGCAGATCTCACTCTATATAGACAGATAATTGGATCATTGATGTACCTGGTTAACACCAGACCTAATATTTGCTATGCAGTGAATGCTCTAAGCCAATTCATGTGTGAGCCAAAGGAAATTCACCTTGTGTTGTGAAGCACATATTGAGATATCTTCAAGGCACTATTGGATATGGTCTTCATTATAGAATGACCAACTAGATTTACATGGATACTCTGATTCAGATTGGGCTGAAAGTGTAACCAATCGGAAAAGCACATCAAGATGTTGCTTCAGTTTAGGATCGGCTATGATCTCTTGGATCAGCAAAAAACAGTCTTCAGTGGCGCAAAGCTCGACAGAAGCTAAATATATTGCAGCCTCTATGGGGGCAAGAGAAGCAGTATGGCTCCGGAAATTGCTTGTGGGACTCTTTGGTCAGCCCTTGAATCCTACTATTATCCATTGTGATAATCAGAGTTGCATTAAACTTTCAGTAAATCCAGTATTCCATGATAGATCTAAGCATATTGAGATCCCTTACCATTATGTAAGAGACGTGGTAGAAAGGAATGTGATCTAGTTGGAGTATATTAGTACAAATGATCAAACAACAAACATTCTCACCAAACCTCTCTCCAGAGTTAAAGTTGAACACTTCAGGAAGAAACTTGGTATGGTTGAAATGTAATTTGATATTATGATTGAAATTCAAATTGTTTAGTTGTACTAATATATTTAAAAGATGTTTAATATGTAAACTCTTTTGTCATGTGTGTGACTCCATGACTTTATGGGCCCTCTCTCCCCCTGTGTACATTATTGAAAGGTGACAATCTTTCTGATAATGAACACTTGTATTTGACATTGTAAAGTGACGACTCTACAATGATTAGTTGAACTATCATGATAGATATCATGTGACTTGATATTTGTGGACATGTCATGATAGTATCTCGTGGACATTTTGATAGATATCATGAGACTTGATGTCAATTGTGTTGATGTTATAAGCAGCTTAGGGCTGCACTTCCAGCGCACACACTTCGAGGAGAAAGCATAAATTAAATGATAGTCTGTCGACTATTTAATTTATATTGTTAATGTGTGATAAACATAAAGGGGCCGACCCTATAGTGGTTCGCATGTCTTGTTTATACATTGGGCCGACCTACATTGTATTTAATATATTTATATATTCTTCCAAGGGAGCCGACCTGATTGAGGAGGTGCCTCAATTGTATATATACAAGGTCACTCCTTGTCATTTATCATTCAAGTTCATTAAGCATATTCGCATCTAGAGAAGGAGTTCGCACTTTTGTAGCAGCAGTCCGATTTCAAGGAAGAACATATTCATTTGTATCTTTTGCATCTAAGAGAGGTGTGACTTCATTGTATCTATTATTGGCCATTGCTGGGCCTGAGTTGTAAGCAGATTTCTACTCTTGTTCTATATTATATAAGAGGATTATTTGTTGGGTTTTTCTCCCTAAAGAGGAGGGTTTTCCCAGGGTATCTTGTTGTGTTTATTATCTTATGTGTTGCAATATTTTAAGTACTTTCTGTTATATGATCTGATCTAAGAAACACTAACATGGTATCAGAGCGGGTTTGAAAAAGATCGTGATCAGATTTATGTTGCAGCACTCACTCTAATTTATTTCAGTCTATCTCCTATTTCAAATTTCAAGATGGTGAATGGTCTGAAAATCGAGGATAGACTCGAAGGAGTTTCTAACTACACATCATGGAGGTTCAGGATCATGCTCACATTGGAAGAGAATGATTTGGCTGAGTTTGTGAAAACAAAAGTTCCCGAACTTGAGGAGGAAGAAGAAAAGTTGCAGTGGAGGAAGAAAGATACTAGGGCAAAGAAAGTGTTGGTTGATTCCGTCAAAGATCATATTGTTCCGATTGTCTTCAAGTTGGATACCGCAAGGGAGATGTTCAAAACATTGGAAGAGATGTACGGAATCAACAACACCAGTCGTGCCCTAACCTTGAAGCAACAACTACTTCACATTAAGATGGCGGAAGGAGAGTTTGTCATCACCTACTTCATGAAGATTTCCGAATTGAGAGATCAACTCTCTACCATTGGTCATATTGTTGATGACAAGGATTTGACCATGTTGGCTCTTAATGGTCTTCCTTCATCTTGGGAGTCTTACATTCAAGGAATTAGTGCGAGATCAAAACTTCCCAAGTTTGATCGATTAAGGGCAGACTGCATTCAAGAGGAGTCGAGGTTGGCGGCTAGAGGCATTGGTCAAAGTTCAAAGAACGAAGATTTACATGTTCTCACCTCTCATTCATCGAAGAGAGGAAAAGTTTGGAAGAAAGGATTCTTCAAGAGGAATAGAGATAATGGGTCAAATGGTGCTCCTACATTCAAGAAGAAGTGGGACCTCTTTCGTGTTCAATGCTTTAGATGTGACAAATTTGGTCACTATGCAAAGGATTGTCCTACCAGGCCTAATCAGCATGCTTCATTTGCGGATGTGATTGAGATCTCTCCCCAAAATGATTCTAGTGAATTTCTACTCTAGTCATGGGCCTCTGTTCAAGTTGTGAAGGTTGTGTACTGATTTGAGTGCAAGAGCAGCGTATCATACCGTGTCCACCCTTCAGAATATTTAAGAGATAAGTATTCTTTGTTTTTTATTACCATTCTAGGCTAAAATTCAGTTTTTGAGTTGTGCAAATCTGACATTATTTACTTAGGATTATGTGTGACCAGTAAATAGTGATGTCTATGATAAGATTCTTTAGATTTATTCATTGTAAGTTGTATCATGCTAAATTGTGAAGATTGTCTTTTGAGACTAGCTCTTCTGAGAAATTGAGAGAAAGTCATGTCATTAATTATCTTACTCAAGAGATTTTGAAGTATTGCATGATTGAATAATGTTCATGAATTGTTTTATAGCTACTAATTCATGCTATTGAGATAGTCAATCATGTATGCTCCTAGTTATGGTATGTCTATTTGAGATAGTTGAGTTCCATGAACTATTAGTAATCTCTTGTTAATGATTTCAGGATAAATCAAGAAGCATAAGAGATTGCTTTCAAGAAGAGCCTGATGCATCCTATTGGTTGAAGGATGGAGACTCTACTTGTAGCTATGAGGGTAAGTGATTAGCTGAAGACATCTTTTTCGAAGAGAAAGAATTAACCTTAAGAGGGAGTTCTATGACTCACTGAGAATAAGTAAGGGTTGCAGTGTTGCAAGGCCAGATGTTAATTTGTTTAAGTACCTCTTCAGCAATTGGGTTCTGAATTGCTCAAGTCAACTTGGATTGGTAGCTCCGCAAACCTATTCAGAATAGAGTGATATGGGATGCGGTCGAAGAAGACAACCCTAAATCTCTACAGAGGTGTGCGTTGGAAACCATTTCTCTAAAGCAAGCGTTGCAGGCAATCTTGGTCAAGTGGTTGATGCAAGTGATTGAAGATTCAGAGGGAGCCTACTGAACCTAAAGAAGATGGTTGTGTTGCCTTGGATGTTGTCTTAGTTGATGTCTGCGATGATATCTTGTTACAGCAGGAAGCAGTCTTTTGTGGCAGCTCGAGAAGTAGTGTGGCTTCGAAAGCTCCTTGCACGATTGGTTGAACAATCATTGAAGCCAACTGTCATCCTTTGTGTTAATCAAAGCTTTGAGAAGCTTTTTGTCTTTCCATGTGTTTCATGACAAAACTAAGCATACCACTATATATTCAGTTGAGGTATATCAGCACTGATAAGCAGATGGCAGTCATTCTCATCAAGCATTTTTTGGAATAATGGTTGTGTACCTTCGAGACAAGCTTGATATGGTGGAGAATGAAGTCCTAGCTGAGAGGGAGTCTCAGTATCAGTGTTCCTTTGTTTAATGAATTCTTCTTTGAGAGAAGTTCGAGGTGAAATCCCTTGATAATGCATTTCTCTATTGAGAGAGATTTGAGGTGTAAGCCCTTGATAATGCATTTCTCTATTCAAAGAGATTTGAGGTGCAAGCCCTTGATAATGCATTTCTCTTTGAGATTTGAGGTGAAAGCCCTTGTTTCCACCCTCTGGGAGAGCTATGGTGGATGTCATGTGTGTGACTCCATGACAGCATCACGTGAGGGAATCCGTGATGACTTCTTGTACTTGTGTTTCACCCTCTAGAGGAGCCATGGTGAAAGTCACATTGAGGTGACAACATCACTTTAAGTGATGAGCACTTGTACATACCATCTATGGAGGTAGCCATGATGGTTGATATCATGATGAGGTGATATCCTATTTGTTTTCACATTGAGATGATGTGTCTTGTGCTGCTGGAAGTATCATCCCTAGCTGAGAGGGAGTGTTGATGTTATAAGCAGCTTAGGGCTGCACTTCCAGCGCACACACTTCGAGGAGAAAGCATAAATTAAATGATAGCCTGCCGACTATTTAATTTATATTGTTAATGTGTGATAAACATAAAGGGGCCGACCCTATAGTGGTTCGCATGTCTTGTTTATACACTGGGCCGACCTACATTGTATTCAATATATTTATATATTCTTCCAAGGGAGCCGACCTAATTGAGGAGGTGCCTCAATTGTATATATACAAGGTCACTCCTTGTCATTTATCATTCAAGTTCATTAAGCATATTCGCATCTAGAGAAGGAGTTCGCACTTTTGTAGCAGCAGTCCGATTTCAAGGAAGAACATATTCATTTGTATCTTTTGCATCTAGGAGAGGTGCGACTTCATTGTATCTATTATTGGCCATTGTTGGGCCTGAGTTGTAAGCAGATTTCTACTCTTGTTCTATATTATATAAGAGGATTATTTGCTGGGTTTTTCTCCCTAAAGAGGAGGGTTTTCCCAGGGTATCTTGCTGTGTTTATTATCTTATGTGTTGCAATATTTTAAGTACTTTCTGTTATATGATCTGATCTAAGAAACACTAACAAATTGAAGATCATTATGATCCTTATGAGATAATCATGGTGGATAAATATATATCCTTGGATATGCCATGAATTATTATGGTAGACATCATGAGACTTGATGTCAGTGCACATACCATAATGAAGATATGTTATGAAGAAAATGTCATGACTTGACAATTTTAGAAACATACCATATCTTCGATATCATGTGTAAGGTGATATCTCTACTTACTTGGTTTTGAGTTATCTTCCCTAGCTAAGAGGGGGTGTTGATTTAAGGTAGCTTCAGTCAGATATAAATGATGATTGCATTTATGCATCATCATCATTTATATATAATCAAAATCTACTTTTCAAGTATGATATCTGCAAGTAAGTTATTCGAATTTCTGATCATGAATAAATTTGAAATCAAGTGTTGATCGAATTTCATTTATATACACTACTCGTTGTTAATACATGCGGGTGTTTAAATATAAACCACCGATAATTATCGGTTGATGAGAGGAGTCCGCGTATTCAAGGGACACGTCCTCTCATGGGACACGTCTCTCCTTGAGGCGTGTCTTTCCTTGAGATATAAGACATGAATTCGATTTTCTTTTGTAGTATATTGAAATAGATAAATGTTCTGCAATTGAAAATCAGAGATAAAACATTAGAAATCTGACTTAGAATATATATACAGAAATTGAGATCTAGGATTTGCTTATTCTCCACTTAGAATATAATTTGATAGATTTGATTAATTTAACAAAGTGAATATTCAGTTGTTGTGTGTTCGTTCTTGGGATGTTTATTTGGTTGTTTGAAGGTTTGAATAGTTGGGGATGAACTTTAATATGGGCTTTAATCCTTCCCATTGTTGTCCTTCATTTGTATTGGTGATGAGAGTTGAGCTTTTTATCATTGATTGTGAGGAGAGTGTATCTCCTCTATTCTTCATCGTGTTGGAGTCATCCCATGATGATCATTGTAAATCTCTCACTAGTATTATTCTATAAGTTGAGTTTGTGGGCCTTGTGTAGTAATGCACATGGCAGCATCATCTTGAGTTCTAGGTTGTGATGTTGTCTAGGCTGGTGACTCGCAATGTGCAAGTGTGAGTTGTGACATGTGTGTGTTGCAATTGTAACATGAGAATTTTGTTTGCCCATTTTTTTGCCCACTAATGTCCAGATGTAAAAGTTGGGGCAATACAAATTCTTGAATACATTTCAATTCAAAGATTCCCTATTTACTAGCAACTTTATTACCAGCTAAGTGTCAATGTCCATGGATTCATATTAGCAATAAGTTGCAAAAATGTTTCAATTACATAATCATAATACTACAAGGAGTCCTAGGGAATTCTATGGGGTCTACGTTCTCCTTTTCTCTCTACAAGAATTTGAATGCCATTCTTGAATAAGCTTAGACCTCCTAATGTTGCACCACATCTACCAAGTTAACATTCAACTCTCAACCTCCTAGCTTCCACATCACTTAACCAACACTAGAAGACTTACAAGTTAATTCCTTAAAAGACAACTATAGTTCAAATATTACATGCAGATAATGTGTTATTGCGCATAGCATTACAAATAAACTTTATCAAATATCAACCAATACAAGCATGCAAAAAGTATATCAAGTTATCAACAAATATCACCTCGCACACTTTCACAAGGCTCTCGATTTACCTAGCCACCCTCACAACAAGTATTAAGTTCCATAAAGGATAATGAAATCAATATATGAATGAGTTATGAAGTTTATGAAGACTTGTAGCTGCACTAATATACCCACACACACTTGATACCATGCAATTTGCATCCTCCTCTAATTCTTTACACACACACTCGTGGGCTCCAACCCAAATTGAAACTAGACATAACACGGTCCTACTACTATAGGACAACACAAATCCTAATCTAGGACAAATCAAAGTACAAAGAAAATTCAAAATCAATAAAACTATTTATAACAAATAGGTCCCAAGCTCAAATAAATCAAGAAAAATGAGGTTCCCAAACTCTCCTACCTAGCACCTACCTCGGTGGTCATCTAACACCAACCATAGTGTTGGAGCTCCAATATCCAAAGTGGTTGCAACACCTACCCATCCAATTGAGCCCTCATAGTTGTACAACAATTTTACATATTTCCCCTTGTGCCACATAGGACCTCAAGGTACTTGCTCCAAAGTCTTTATTCTGGCTTACATATACATATCTCCTAGAATTGAGATAGATAATTTGATAGATTCCCCTATACTAGAATGTCTTCGGGTACTAATCATGGTTAAGAATGTCACATTCTATATTTCACAAATAATCAAAGAAAACCATCAAGAATCCAATGTGGATTGTTTTTGTCATAAGATCAAGCGCATAAATGCCATCTTGGTTGAGACCTGAATATTGATTCATAAAACATAGTAACACAACACAAAAAGACGACCTTCTCAAATGTCTCTTTCCACTATGCTCTTTTGCAATTTCCTTTCCTTTATTCTTCTTTCTGATTCTCCTTTAGTCGAATTATTTACTTCCTTCTTCACCTTCTAGCACTACTTCAGTCTCTCTTTAGGTTGTTCCTCCACTTCATCAATCTCAAATCTACTCCCCCCCTTTGCAATTTCACTACTTTTTGTAAACCAACTCTTGCTCTAAATACTCTTAGAAGTTTTCTCTAGATATCATGCTAAGGAAATAATATAGATGAATGCATTGAAAAAAAACATTGTTCTTTCATCATTCTCTATTTACCCTAATTTCCTTCTTGACTTGGCCCCCCATCTTTCACTTCATTGACTTGGGTTGTGCAATCATTGAAGCATCCTCCTTGGATTTCTTCTAACACAACACATGAATGTTCTCCTCAAACTTCTACAAAATTGTTAGGTGTTGACTTCTTCAACTCAAGTACCCTTCCAATCGTTGTCCTTATCATCCTTTACATCCAATTTGGTGTCACCTCAGAGTCAATGTTTACTATTAACCTTTCCAACTTATCTAGTAGTTATATTTTTCATCCAAGATTCTCCAATCATTAGCGATTCTCTTCTATCAATGAGATCTCTCATATCACAATTCTTCTTTCTTTATGCTTTATGTTCTCAATATCCAATGTTGCCTAACGTGTTGCCCAATCATTTGACACTTCTAATCATCAAGCTACAATGTCGCTTGGGTGTCTTCTCAGTTACCAATTGGATTACCCCATAGAAAACAATGCCCCCTTCTACTTTGTTTGGATCTCTATGTCACTTGTGAAATACACAAACTCCAATCAAAACATCATGACATCAAATAAATGAGCCTCACTCCAATCAATTCAATCCATATAATTTTAAATCCAAACATTAATCATATATTATTCAAGGATTCTACATTAAAATCCATATAAACATAGACTTGCATCTATATACATCCTTCCGATAATACATTATTGAATCACACATCAACAATCCAATTATTAATCCAATATTTAAAGTTAGACTTTATCATTAATGAAAATCCATAATCAGATTATCATTGTCAAGTATATCCAATTCAACAAATCAAACAAAGCTTCCCTAAGGATTGGGATTTTTGAGCCATTACAACTTCCAAGATCCCCTATCAACATTGACACTATTGGCACCTTATTGTGCAATGTCCAATTTGCTTGGTCTAAGCCCCCTTTATGCATTTGGCCTTTTTTTTCCCATCATAAATAACTGATCTGAAATAACTTTTAATGGGTCTCCATTGGTCAAAGTTTGTGTAAGTGTGATTCTTCTTCATCCCCCATGTTCATGTCATGTGTTGAAAGTTGCAAAAGTCCCAAAAAATCCAAGTGTGGAGGTATTTTGTTCAAATTCCAAAGATTGTGTTTAATGTTGAAGTTTAAGAGTTTCCTATCCTAGCATACCTTTTCCCCGACCCTTGCTTTTTTCCTTATCCTTGTTGGAGTTTCAAACTTTCTCATCTCAATATGTTTTTCCTCTACGTCCCAACTTCCGATATTTCAAAGTTGGAGATGCAAGCATACCTCTAACATGATAATTTTGGGCATGACTTACAGTCTTGATCATTGATCCCCAACAATTGGTATGGATTCTATGGTATCCCCGATCCCCAACTCCCAATATTGACTTTGTTGGCATTTCAATTCATGCCTCTGGTGTGCGGATTGGAAACAGACAGCTATGCACAGTTAGACTGGTCTTCAAATTAGGAGGGGAAGCTCCCTCTTTTGCTGAATATGCGTAAAAAGTAAAGTAAACTAAATTCCTATCTTTTATCTCAGCTGAGAGCACAAGGTTTATAAAATTCTTTGCGTTGCAGCTGAGGTTTTCTCTGGTTTCGTAATCTCAACTACAACTAGGCCTAAATTTATAACCCTTTTATCTCCTCGAGTAAATTCAGAGCAAAAGGATTTAGAAGTAACGGGGAATGATTTTGGCTAACACTAAACTTAGACAAAATTGCTCTCAGAACGCATCTGAAGGCTCATTGCTCTTTCAGATGTACACTGAAATAAAGTTTATGAAATTATAACATCAAACGATAAACTAGATCTCAAGATTCCCTCAAAGGCTCATTGCTCTTTCGAGGTGTAGGCTGAAATAAAGATTATAAGAACAGCACATCAAACGATAAACTTGATCTCAAGATTCCCTCAAAGGCTCATTGCTCTTTCGAGGTGTAGATCAAAATAAAGATTATAAAAACAACAGTATTGAATGATCTTGAGACTTTGGATCAAAGACTCATTGTACTTTTGATTTATTTCCTAAAACTCCATGTAATGTCCCCATATTAGAGACATAAATTGCACAAATTAAAATTTTTAATTTTAAAGATTGTTTGATAAAGAGCAATGAAAGATTGATGGAATAAGATAAATGAAATGCATTATTATCAACTAGTGCATAACTAACATAATCTGATATGATTTACTACTCTTGACCGGAATAGATCTTCGCCTTGTTTCCTCTTTCCTAACCTCTTTGGATGGTAGAATGACTGTGCAAAGGGCGCGTGAACGATCTCAAATGGGACTCCCTCAAGGTGTTCCACCCGTCTTGGGACCGTCCTTCAATGGATTGAATTACCAGCCTTTCCCTCCACAAACTCCCTATCCTTGTTGAGTGCTAGCGAAAGGAAATTGTTTGGCCCGAAGTCTATTCTTCAAGGTAAAGTCATAAAAGCTCATTGAGACACAATAATTGCTGCAAGCAATATTATTGTGGCTCTTCACATTCCTTCTTCATATTATTTTAAATTGAACATTCATTGCCATATATATATAAGATGTTTAAAATAACATATTAACAATGCTATAAGAATCATGGATAATCTTATTATTCCAAAATATTCTTATGTATAAAATGTATTAATCAATCATTAATAATATATTTACCAATGAAATTAAATATATTTATCAATCATTAAATGTTATCTAAATTCTTAATATATTTGTCCATCATCAAAGTCTAACTTTATAATATATTTAATAAATATCTTTTTCTAAATTTATTAGAGTATTTAAATACTTACCACCTGATGCTTACCACTTTAATGGGTTCGATCTGCATAAACCATTAGCACTTCTGCCAGCCACCATCCTTATCTATCTCCAGCCTGATCTACTTGTATATTCCTGACTTTTTTATTGTCTTTCCCTCAATGCTGATGTATTTCCTGCTGTTTAAGACTGGGTAATAATCAGAAAGTAGTCCCTTTATTTGCTGATTCGATGGTTCTCCATTCAGAAAATTTTCTTCTTATCTTCTTCTTTTCCTTGTTTTGAATTATCTGCCTTTTATATATCCTTCGATTTGACCAAAAGTCACACCCACTTTAGCCAATGCCTTATGAAGGGACGTGACTTTTAGCATGAAGTGATTGCTGACTTTAATTGCTGCCTATGTATCCCTTCATAACCCACGATTTCTTTGGAATATATTGTTGTTGCTTTTAATATATTATTTTTAGCTTTTAGACTTATTTCTAATCGGTGACTTTTCATAGTCACAATGGTTTATACTCACATATTAAATGTTTATTTTTATATTAGTTTATTATATTATAACAATTATAATAATATCATTTTGTTAGTATCTATTTTGTACTGAAAATATTTATATTTATATCTGATTATTAAATTTATAATAATATGAATAATAACAAGTAATATATTTAATTGTAATATAATATAATTATTATTTATCAATAATAAGTTGTAATATATTTAATAATAATACATTTATATATTAT
Organism: Sequoiadendron giganteum; assembly: GCA_007115665.2. Lineage (NCBI taxonomy): Eukaryota > Viridiplantae > Streptophyta > Pinopsida > Cupressales > Cupressaceae > Sequoiadendron > Sequoiadendron giganteum. The sequence goes on along the minus strand of CM021110.1, from coordinate 194,125,910 downwards.
TAAATGATATTTAGTTTGTCAGATTCTAATATTTAAACGGTGATTATTTGTATTTGTAATTATAATATTATCCTGACAATTATAATTTTTAAATGGCAATTACTTATATTTATATTTTGATATTTATTTGGTTCGGTTATCTGTGTTTCAATATCTCAGATTTAGCTTTACAATTTTGGGGACATGACACTCCATCAATGATTACACATTTTGGGACAGAAAATTGTATGAAGTAGACAAACATAAAACATACAATCAACCAAAATACATTGAACAAAGTGAACATATATTGACTTTAGCAAACCTTTAAGGCACAAAGGCGCAGCAATTTTGTATAGTAAATAAAGAGTAAAATACAATGAGCAAGGTTGGTCTTATTTATAGACACTCAAAGGAGTAGGGAACCCTAAAATCTTCTTCAGTTAACAAACAGTTCTTTCCAAACTACAAGATTTATTTCTATGTCTAAACAAAGGTAACTAACAGTTAACTGGAAAGATTACCTCAATTAACTGATTCTAAAACTAAAACTAACTCCAACTGTACAAAGGTGTCTCCAAAAATAGACATGCATGAAAAGTGGGACAACAAGTTAACTTGGAAAAGATGTCAAGTTTAACTGCTGTTTTAAATGCTATCTTTGGAAAAGGTAGGACGTCCTAACTGATAGTTCATAGCAACTTGAATAACCAAGTCCTCCAACCATCTGTTAAGTGTCTTTGCATTCGGACAACCGATACTCTTCAATATGATGCACTGCTTTTGCAACATCACCTCGCCATCCATGATTTGAGTCTGAAACTTTCTTCCCTTTCCATTTGCATCATCGAACTTTGTTGACATGGCTGCAACTTGAGTCAACTTGCAATCAATAGGGTCACCATTAATACTACTACGGATGAGATTCTGAAACTCCAACTGCACATCACCGAGATTGGCATACTCACCATCCTCGCGTTGATATTGGCAAGGAATCTGTGACACAAAACTTCTTACGAACTTGATGGCACTTGCAATCTTTCCTCTATACTCGGCCATTTCTACAGACATTGCTTTGCAAGCTTTTGCTTTGAAGAGGAGTTGTTCTCTCCAAGTAAAAAGCTTCTCTTTGTTTTCCTCTGTAGTGACTATATCGTACGCCAATTTCAAGTTTGAAATGGTGATCTCATCTCGAGGCTTCCTCACTGCCATGCTCTACTTTGATTCTTGGATTTCAGAGCGAAGGTCGTGAGCATTGTACCTCAATTGGTACAACTCTACAAGTATGAACCGGCCCCTGGTGACAAACTCTTCTACCCAGTCTCTCAGGTGTTTCCCATAAACAACCAATTGACTTAGGTGATTTTGTTCTGCAGGTAATTCCAACATTTGTGGAAGCAAGGCGGTGATGTTTGAAGTACCGTGAAGGAGGTTGGAGATGTATTGCCGTAACCGTTGGTTTTCAACCTTGAGGGCTGCCTTGTCTTCACCATCTTTGACCACTCTTTCCTTCATGCTTACTGCTGCAACCTCAAAGAGATCTACATCAGCCTGGCCGTGTGCTCTTACCAAGGTTGGCTTTCACCAAAGTGAAATCGTCAACCTTTACTTCATCCGCATTTTTGTCCTCAAGTGGTGCGGCTATCTCGATGCAATCTCGTTATCAGCATTCTTCTCCACAAGAACTTTCTTTTTGAGCTTCTTTTCTGACGTGTCTTGGTAGACATTGTCGAATTTCGCAAAGTTCAATTGGTAAGACCTCTTCCTACCTAGGAGGTTCTCAACAAGACGATGAGTTTCGGCTATTTTCGTTGGAAGGATTAGTTCTAGTCCCATCAACTCCTAATGAGTGAGATTGTGTTGAGATGTCATAAGCTGGTGAATCTAGCTCCAAGTCGATGTGAATTGGAAACGGTTGCGGTGGTGGCGGAAGAATGGGATGTTCTGCTTCAACCTTTGGCATTTTTCATCAATATCCGTGGCAGTATCCATTTGTGGTTCTTGCTGATTTACATCAGCAACCTGCATCTTTTCCTTCAAATTTAATGACATCCTGTTATTCTATAATGTCCCCTTCCTAGCAGTAAGCAGTGCAGTGGCCTGTTAGCCTATTCCGGATGCCCGTAGGCTCATCAAAGGTAAAATTAGGGTTTCCAGATGTTTGAAGGTTTTTGGCGTTTTTAGGCGTTTGCATGTTGGAGTTTTGAGATTCGGATTCTGGATTCTTTCTAAGTTTTTAGAGAGTTTCGCAGTGGTATGACATGCAAATGCATTGGGCAACTTTTCTAGACTTACTATTTTTAGTAAGTTCTATTTCTGGCAGTGCTCCAGTTGGCAATAGTTCAATGTGCTCTCTAGTTCAGGCAAGGCAGTTGAGTATATTTGGTTTCAGCATTTTGAGGTTCTTTTTGGTGAAATGAATTATTTAAGTCATTTAATTATTCTAATGTTATTTTGGCCCCTTGGCCTAGCTCAATGACTTAATGTTGTTTTAAAAGGTGGACAATGAGGGTGAACGCCTCATCAAGAGGTATTTTTAATATTTCAAAGTTGAATATTGGTCATTGTGCTTTGGATGCCTAAAGGAAGGAGGAATAAGTGTTTTTTAAAAATTAAAATATTTCAAAAGTGGCTTGGGCGTCCCTTTTGGAGGGAAAAGATGGAATTCGAAGAGTCACCTCAAAGTTCTATTTAAGAAGGCCTTTGCTCATTCATTTGGTATCCATTGCTTATCATAACAAAGTGTTGCTGAAATGATTTCAGGCTTTTGGCTTCGAAGAACGCATACCTCCTAGCAAGTATTTGGTTTCTTGTTTGAAAGATAACACCTAGCTGAATTGAGACTGCTTCTCATCCAGAGATTGCAGATTGAGCTTCATTGTTGAAGAGTTTGATGTTATTTATAGTTTTGTAGTTGTTGGTTATTGTATGGTTGTAGCTATCTTTCATTCATAACTCCATGTGTGATTTTATTTTGCTTCTAGGTATTTGCTTCGTTGGTTACTATGCTCTTGGCGCCCCTAATTGCAAAGTTGCAGATTTTATGAGCAAGAATCTGAATTTCTAGACAAGGTCGACTTCTCCTTGAGGCCGTCCCTTGCCCATGCTTGCCTTGAATTTCATGTTGGGCAGTTTGGAGCCATTTGAATCTTGTTTTCTGATTGTTCTTGGTCACCTAGCATTAGTGAATGCTTGCTTTCAGTTTGGAATGATTTGGAGTTGTGTAGATGAAGTTATAAGCAATTTGATGATGTCTTAGTTTGCTGGTTTGTACTTCAGTTTGCTCGTTTTTCATATCAGACCTGGTTATTCCAGCTTTATGCAATATTTCTTTAATGTTCTCACTCTTACTTGTAACAAGGAATATTGAAAAACATTTGTACTTGAGATAGAGCTGAGATTGTCATTAAATCATTGTAAAATAAACATATTGTAATTGTTGGTTTCAGTAGTACTGAATCAGCCTTTTACTTTCAGCATATTTCATTTTGTATCATCTAATCCCGCTGAATAAGTGGTTGAGTATTTCAATTTAAATAATTGTAATAATCGCTCCTGTTGAATAAGTGGTAGAGCTTCATGGTCAGTTATCTACCTACATTTACTTTTCCAGCACTTTACTTTCAGAATGGTCAACTAGCCGCCTACAACATTGTAATTTCAGTTTCAATTTATTGCTAACAATCCCCTTGCACCGTATGCTCTCACCTTGCCCACATCGGGATCTTGGTGATCAGAAAGTGAAGGGTTCCATTTCAGCTGGTTTGATTATTGGACTAACCTTTAACGAGTGCATTGTTGTTTGGTGAAATTTCAAAAAAAAAAACTATTCAGCTGGTTTGATTATTGGACTAACCTTTAACGAGTGCATTGTTGTTTGGTGAAATTTCAAAAAAAAAAACTAAGGGGGATATTTCAAATTCTTCGAACCCTCTGGAGGATTGCTCAATGTTTTATGTCTATGTTTTGATCTGGAAGTGGAAGGGGTTGATCACAAAGCTGGAAGAATGCTGAAAAGGATGACTGGTTTGCAAATCTTGAAAGTTGATTCTGAGGGCTCAAAAGTTTGGGCACCCCTGGCTGACAGGGGCACTTTTGTTCTTTTGAGCTATAATTTACTTTGCAACTTTCAACGAAATGCTCCAGTTTGGTCTTTGTTGTCGGATGTTTGATTGCTTCGTTGAACTTGTTGATGGTCTTGTCACGAAGCCTAATCATAGCTGAGAAAGGACTTCTTGGGAGTTGCAAATCATGAAAGTTGCATCTGATGCTCCAAAAAGTTGGGCGCCTATTGCTAGAAGGGTACTTTTTGCTCTATACTTAGCTAATTTTTCATGGTATTCAACTTCATTTGACTTTCAACATCTTGCACTTGATCTTCGTTTGTGAGCATTTGACAGGTCTCATGAGCTAGTTGTTGGATTCATCGCAAAGCTGGAAGGATTCTGAAAAGATGTCTTGGAGAAGGCAGCTACTAAAAACCACATTTGGTTGCTCAAAATGTTGGGCGCCCCTGGCCAACAGGGACACTTTTGCTTTGATGAACTTCAATTTTTCCCCCGTTTCCTGTGCTTGTTTGATCAACAGTTATTGATGTTTGACAAGTCTCGTGGACTGGCGAACAGATTCGTTGCAAAGTACGGCTGAATCCGGGAAGATCATATGGAGATAACTAAATCAAAGATAAACTTCTGAATGGTTTCTTCTCTAGGCGCCCCTAGGCTACAGGGGCACTTTTCCCTTGATAAACTGCCATTTTTATGGCTCTTGACTTTCAACATCTTCCACCTCTGCCTTCATTTGTCAGTGTTTGATGAATCTGTTGAATTTTCTTGATGACTCGTCAGAAAGCTAGCAGAATTCTGAAGAAGACACCCAACACTGCAAAACTTAACAGTTGTATTTGAACTCTTGAATCCTTGGGCGCCCCTGGCTAGTAGGGGCGCTTTTGGCTCCAATGTTAGTCATTTTTTGATGATTTTACTCTCCTTCCACTTCGCGTTCATCGTGTTGCTTGACTAGGTTGATCGTGTTGTCGATGATGCGACCGCGTTCAACGTTTTGATTGCTTTCATTACTTCACGTGCATGGGAATTTGAAAAGTTGGCCAAGGCGTTGACTGCAAAGGCATCTTCTTGTGACAAGGCGTCCTTTTTCCAGAGTTTATTTTTTGCATTTTTCAACTTTTAAAATTTTCCTCCGTCGTTGAGCATCTTTTGCCATAGATTCTTCTGTGGAGCATTTGAAGCTTAGATCTTGATACTTGGTACTGGCCATCTGCCAATTTTGACCTCGAAGGCCCTAACTTTTCTCCTGAAAAAGTGAAATAGACCCACTAGAGCAAAACTAACTTTTTCTTGATTCTGATTGGACCAATGTGATCGTGACGAGGAATAAACCAATTAAAATCATTTTGTGTCATTTTTGGAAAGATCCTATTTTTAGGGTTTTTCTAAAAATAGGGGCCTGAAACCCTAATTTCAAAATTTTCAAAATTTTGCAAGTATCTTCTTGACGTAAAACCCAGAAAAACCTCATGCTTTGTTTGTTGTTCAAACATTTCTAAAAATAGCAAATTGCCATTCTTAAACATTTTGACCTAAATTTGACTTTTGACAACAATTTTACAAGTAAATGACCATTTTAATCAAAATGACTTATTGAAGCAAAAAAATTATTTTGTGTACAACAGACTTCATATATCTTTTCAGAGTTTGTGATGTGAGGATGCTCTAATCTGCTTGCTTTTGACATGGGTTATAATGTTTGTAAATGATTCTCGCAATTGAATGTCTCCACAATTCAATTTGTGGATGTTTTGGGAAATTCTAGCTTAGAGTTTCCTCTTGCCACTTCACTATTTGAATGTAATTTATATTTGATGAATGGGACAGCATTCTAATACATTACAAGCTTTGTAATGGTCAATTCTTCATTGCAAATGAATTTCTACAATCTAGGATGGATAACTAAGAATATTCAATCTTTGCGGTGTATGTATTTGCACAGCTCATAGTCCTTCCAATTTCTTTGTGCTGTCTCTTATGGTGTGTTGTGACTCTATAACCCAATGAATAGGCACTAGTTCTGGCAATATTGATCCACCATGCACTCAAATTAAAAACATCTTAAACTAGTAGATTAGGAGTAGAAGTAGTTTGTATGCACTTCATAATTCAGTGCTCTAACTAGGGAAGTCTATTTAGCGATCCATAACTATTAGCATCTTGGAGAATCATGTCCTACATACCCACATCCTGCAGTTTTGCAATGTGCTTATCAACTTAATAAGATGTCTTATGACCAGTAGGTTAGACTTTGGTCTAGTGATAGCTTTTGGGACAAAGCATACATTGGGTACTACTACATGCTTGTTTATTTAAGCATCTTCAATTCTGTTAAGAATACCTTGGGTTTAGCGATTTGGTAAACAACAACGTTGCACCAATAGACACCATTTGGGCCAAGTTGCCAAATAAAAAGAATAGAAAACCAGTGGCTGTGTACACTGATGTATATTTATATGATCACCCCACACATGAATGTTGAAGCATAAGCAGCTTCAATGGTAATTGACATTGAATTCTCTACAAAGCATGTAACCAAAAGTAAACAAAAAAGAAAATGCAAAAACAATAAGAACTAACCAGCAAAAATGAAACAACAGATTTATCAGAACTTTTAGTTGCTAACCAAGCATCTGTCTTAAATTGCAAGTGCCGAAGCACTAATGTATCACAAGAAGGAATTATCTAATTCAGATATATTTAGATCTTGTACTAGGAATAGATGTTCAAATGCACACCTCAAGGGGACCAAGTTCTAGAAGACCAAGGGTTGCTCTCCGAGCATTGCATGCCATCCGCAGAAAATCCATGTTGCTCACACCTGGGATCTCAACTGGAGACTGAAAACTCATAAATAAGCCAGCATGGCTTCTCTCTTCAGGCTCCTTATCCAGCAAGTTCTCGCCTTTGAAAATCACTGTACCCCCAGTAACCTCATAATCAGGATGACCCACAAGAACCTGTATTTAGTGCCAACAAGATTCAGATAAATCATAATATATTTCCTAAATCTTAATTTGTTTAATAATGAGATAATTTAACTTGAAAAAACCATACAAATCAATTTTTAAATTGCCTTGCCTTCGAGAAAGTACTCTTTCCAGACCCATTTTTTCCCATGATCGCATGAACCTGTAAGGAAACCAAATTATCTAAGAGTTTTCACCAAGTCCAGTAAATAACCATTCTAATTCTAAAAATCTCTTTGTTTCTATCGTGCTTAACTAAGCATTTGATAAAAGGTTCTATAAGCATAGATAGAAATTATAATTACATATTTATTAGATTCCTTGGGGCTTTTGTTGTTTCATTTTTTATTTTTTAATCTTCTGAAATATTTAAGCACGGGAAAAAAACACATATACTGACAAAACTTTCAACTCACTTTTGATCTTTTTAAAATCAATAAAGATTTAAGGAATAAATAAAGGCTCATGTGATGGCTAGGGTAGAAGACCGAGAGAGAGAAAAATTGAGGGAGAAGCTTGAGAGGGCTGAAGAAGGCAGAAGAAATGGAGCTGATAGAAAATGGCAATGTATAAATTAACACAATCACATTCTTGTACATTTAATTACTTCCATGATATCATCTAATAGTGAAAAAAGACCCTATCAGCTAGTGCACAATTTCCTGTAGCAGGCAATGCTGCAAAAACTCTAGTCGTCGAGGCCAGTGTCACTAAGCAGGTAGGATGCACCAAAGTCAGTTGTTTTAGGATCCTTGACAAAGGCATTGATGAACATTTGTGAGAAAATCCATTGTCGTCATTGCCAAAATAGTATCAAGGGAAAAAAGCAAGGTCTTGTCTTGGCACAAAGATAATATCATCATTACCTACACTCTAATAATACACCCCTGGACACTCCATTGTTACAGGATAGAATTGTAAACATTGAGTCTGAACCTGTTCAAACGCATACCATTAGCTTGATGTGGATACTCACCACACTTGGATAATTTAAAACATAGCCAACAAAATGCAGCAAGAATGCTAATTTTGTGGCTTTATAATCTGATCTGCCTATATACGGGTCAAGTGGTTCAGATTCATGTCATTTGAATGTAAGGGAGCAATTTTTGGCATTTTAAGCAAAGGTGGATTATAAGCCTTGAGTAACTTAGTTTAAATTTTAAAACATGTTAAACATGCAAACAAAGTTGAATAAGGATCATAGTAAGTAGCTTCAGCTTCCTGTCAGAGCTTTGAACCTCTCTTTCTTTCAGATGAAGTGTAATGTCCCCTTCCTAGTGGCCATCGCAGTGTTTATTTAGCCTTTTTGGCTCCCGAAGGCTAAATGGAGAAATAAAGGAGAAATTATTAAATTAATTATTTTATAAGGTTATAAAATAAATTAAAAATCAAAAGTAACCTTATATTTAATTAATTTAATATAGTGACTCAAATAAATTATTATTATTATAAAGTCACTAAAATAAAATAAAAAGAATATCGGGGAAGCTTCTAGACAGCCGTCCTAGACTTGATGAGAAAGAATAAATAGATGAGGGTTGATCATTGTTTGATCATCCAGGACATTTGACATTTGACTTGATATGCTTGTTGTGGAGGAGCCTTGTGGTTTCTGCATAATACATTGGAGGTCTTTGGGTATGAAGTATCCCATTGATTTGCATAACTGAGGTAGTGAAACTATCTACTGAAGGGTTGCAGCAGATTGGAGGAATTACTTCAGACTTCTCATTGCATCAAAATTTGTGGCCAAAGGCCAATTTTGGAGGACTTCTCATTGAAGGAGATCATTTTGCAGATTGAGATCACTTCATATCATCAGCAATAGGGACGATTTGGCACAATATATTATTCTGATATAACTTTCAGACATCATATAAGCTTATTGAAAAGGCATGATTTTGTTCATGGAGGTCTTGGTTGGCATCGATTTTCTTCTTGGGCTTAGGCGCACCACTCCTTGTCGCTTAGCAATGATGTTTGGAGCTTGAGAGGGACAAAAGGAGCTGCTATTAATTTATTTCATGCAATCTGATCCTGAACAGGGGCGGCATATAGAAGGGGTCGATTTCATCATTTTGAAGAGTCTACTTCATCATCAAGGATTGTTATATTGTCTCCAGCTCATCTACAATATTTGCATCAGGTTCCTCTTGTCATTTACTTCATATATATGCATTCTAGAATAACATCATGGCTGCCATTTGTACTCAGAAATTGTAGAAGTTGCATAAGTTGTAATGCCAAGAGTCTTGGCCTTTTTATCGCATTGTATTAGACTTCATATCATAATAAAGGAGCCATAAGTTGCAGATCATATATTTGTTGTATTGAGCAGATTGCATCTATCATGAATAGCATATTAGAATGCATGCCAAGTGTTTGACAAAATGTCAATTGCTTGTAGATACACTTTTCACATATAGTATTCATATATTTGCATTTGAAAATCCAAAAAGAGAATTGCATTGCATTTAGATCTTTATTTAGACATCATAGAAGTCCTTTGAAAGCATTTAAATCATCTTTGACATCATTTCAAGCAAACAACATCAAACTGAAAATCAAAACAGCGAGTAAAGACTTTGCACACCAACAGTTTGATGAAATTACAAAGGCAGAAAATTGAAGTGTTTTGAGTCAGATTGGGTTAGGCTCATTACAATGGTATCAGAGCTTTGATCCTGCCATCCTGGAGGGTTAAAATCATTTCATGCAGCCACCTGAAGTTTGTCCACACAGATATTATACCCATTAAAGAGCAGTGCAACAAAGAAATCAGATTGCTGATATACAACAAGACATAATGGGTGACAGAGGAAATGGTAGTCCACCTAGAAATGGAGGAAGGAATGGAGGACATAATGAGGAAATAGAGGACCGTCAGCTTTTTAGACGCTTGGCAGCAGGTCAGGAATAGGTTGCAAGGGAGGTACAGGCACTTATGACACAGCTACAACAAATGAATAATCAAGAGAGACAAAACTGTGATATTGATGATAACAGGAGTGTGGTTGGAACACCCAGAGCACCACGAACACATTCTCGTACTGTAGATAGACCTACACATCCTACCTTCTTGAGAAATGAAGGGGAAGAGGAAAATTTGGAAGAAGGTGAACCAACGTTTGCTGATAACTTATGGCAGCAAACGATGAATGGGAATTGTTGACACCAGAAGTTAGAGAGCGCATCACTTTTGACAGGTTCTTAAGTCAAAGAAGAGAACACTACAGGGAAAGACAAAATCGAAGACCAAGAGGCCAAAAGAAAGAACTTAAGCAGGCGACCAGCAAACTCACATTGCCTACCTTTGATGGTAGAGGGAAGATGACAGCTCAATCATGGGTGCATAAGCTAGATACATTCTTGAAACTTCGACCCATGGCAGAGGAAGATGCAATTAAGTATGCCACCTTACATTTGGAGGGGGTAGCGCATGAATGGTGGTATCATAGAATGGTCACACTGCAGCATAATAGCATTACTTCATATCAAGAGTTTGTTGACAGGCTAGTTGAGCATTTTGATAAGAAGGATCCAGAGTCATACTTTCGTGACTTGGCTCAGCTCAAACAGGTTGGTAGTTTGGATAGCTACATTAGTGAGTTTCAGAAGATTTCAGTCATGGTTCCTAACATATCCGAACGAAGAATTGTGGTGTTATTCATTGAAGGCTTATTGGAACCATTGAGAGGGTGGATAAAGGCATTTGACCCACCAACCTTGCAAGAAGCAATGACAAAGGCAAGGAATATGGAACTTGCAGCCCCAAAAAACAAGTTCTCATCAAAGAGCTCTTCTTCATACAAGGACAACAAATCATTCTCCAAGAAAAAGAAGGAAAAGTGTGATGTAAAGGGGAAGTCAATAGCACCCATGGATATGGAAACACTTAATGATGCGCAAGAAGAAGTTGTGCTTCTATTGCAAAGGGCCTTACGATGCAAACCATGATTGCCCTTTGAGACCTAAAGGCAAGGCGAATAAGATAATGTGGGCTTTCTATGAAGATTCAAAATCTGAAAAATCCGACCAGCAGAGTGATCACGAAGAATCTAAGTCAGAACATGAAGTAGAGAAGGAGAAGGAGGGGAGTGAAGAAGAGGTGAAGCTTCAAGAGGCACATCTTACTAGTATTCAGCATGAAGGATCATTCAAGATACAATGAGTCTTGGCTAGACAAAGGATCATCACTCTACTTGATACAGGTGCCACACATAATTTCATTGATGCTACATTGGTTGAGAGGCGTGGGATTTGCACTGAGGAGTTTGAAGGCATAAGGGTTAAGGTTGTTGATGGATACACTCTTAAGTGTGATAGGATGATTCTGGATCTTCCCATGCGTTTGACTTTGAACAACTTTGAATTCAAGGCAGATTTTTATGTGGTCAACATGGGAGATACTGATACGGTGTTAGGAATGAAGTGGTTACACGACATAGGTGAGTTCACCCTTAACCTTAAGGAGATGGAGATGAGGTTTAAAGTAGATGGGAAGACTCATGTGCTTAAGGCCATTAGGGATACCAGTTGCAAGATGATATCATTCAGGAGGATGGAGAGACTTATGCGGCATGACATGGTTGAGTGGGCAGCAGAGTGTGTTTTGATGCCAACACAAGGGGAGCAGCAGAAACCAGTCTACCATCCAGATATTCAGGAATTGAGGATTAAGCACGGGAAGGTATTCAGTAATATTCCACCTGGTAGACCTCCAGGCAAAGGGATTGAGCACATAATTGAGTTGGAAGGTGCCAAGCCCGTGATGGTCACACCTTACAGGCACCTTAACACTTAAGGATGAAATAGAGAAAACCATTAAGGAGTTGCTCGCTATGGGACACATCAGGCCTAGTAAGTCACCATTTGCTTCATTTGTTGTTTTGGTTAAAAAGAAGGATGGTACTTTGCGGATGTGCATTGATTACAGATTGTTGAACAAGAGAACAATCAAAAACAGGTATCCTATCCCTAGGATTGATGAGCTGATAGATGAGCTACATGGTGCCCATTACTTTTCAAAGATAGACTTGAGATTAGGGTATCATCAAATTCGTGTCAGGGAGCAGGATATTGAGAAGACGACATTATGTTGTCATAGTGGGCACTTTGAATTTGTGGTTATGCCATTTGGGCTAACCAACGCACCTGCTACTTTCTAGTCCACTATGAACAGAATCTTCCAATTGCAGTTGAGACGGTTTGTGCTAGTCTTCTTTGATGACATTTTGGTGTACAGCAAAACATGGGAGGAGCATATTGCCCATCTAGATACAGTATTGGGTATTCTTGACAGGGAGTCCTTGTATGCCAAGGAATCCAAGTGTGATTTGGGATTAACAGAGTTGTTGTATTTGGGCCACATCATTAGTGCAGAAGGAGTGCGCATGGATCCTAACAAGGTCAGGGCTATTATAGAGTGGCCTACACCTGAGAACCTTACACAGCTTAGAGGATTTTTGGGCTTATGTGGCTTCTACCGCAGATTCGTCAATGGGTATTCACGGCATGCAGCACCACTTACGGATTTGACGAAGAAAGGGGCATCCGTTTGGACTGCAGAGGCACAGGATTGTTTTGAAAAGTTCAAAAGGTTGCTGACTACTTGCCTAGTACTTGCATTGCCAGATTTTACTAGACCTTTTGAGCTACAATGTGATGCTTCTGGTGAAGGGATTGGTGCAATCCTTATGCAAGACAAGCATCCGATAACGTTTGAGAGCAGGAAGTTACGGGGTCCAAAAAAGAGCTATAGTATCCATGATAAGGAGATGTTGGCCATTATGCATGCATTGGCTAAATTCAGGCAGTACCTTGTGGGCAGCAAGTTTTGTGTCAAGACAGATCATAACAGCCTGAGGCATTTCCTAGGACAGCGGGATCTCAACGATCATCAGCAGAAGTGGGTGAGCAAATTACAATCATATGACTTTGACATTGCCTATGTCAAGGGGACTCAAAATGTAGTTGTTGATGCTTTGTCTCGCCATCCACATTTGAGCTCTATGGTGGAGATTTCAAAGGATTGGAGACACTTGATTGTGGCAGAATATGCCAAGGATTCATGGGCTTCTGGCATTGTTGAGGGGTCAGTACAGGACAGCAGGTATTCAGTTATGAATGATCTTATAATTTACAAAGGGAGGATCTTTTTGACCCCAAGGTCGGAGATGAAGAGCACAGTGATGAGGTCCTTTCATGATACACCTATGGCAGGGCATCCCAGGTACTTCAAAACTTACAGGCAGATTAGGGAGCGCTTCACTTGGAAAGGGCTCAAGTCAGATGTTCTTCAGTATGTTAGAGAGTGTCTTGTTTGCCAACAGAATAAACAAGAACACACATACCCTGCGGGCTTACTATAGCCACTTCCAATTCCTAACAGGTAGTGGGAGTGTATATCCATAGACTTCATTACAGGTTTGCCGAAAGCCTAGGGTAGAGATTGCATCTATGTAATTGTTGATCGTTTGACAAAGTATGCTCATTTCTTTTCGATTGCAGCTACATATTCAACTACTCAGGTAGCAGAGTTATTTTTCCGTGAGATATTTAGATTGCATGGGTTACCTTGGAGCATTGTTAGTGACAGAGACAGTCAGTTCTTGAGTCATTTTTGGCAAGAGCTCTTCAAATTATGTGGAACCGAACATACTCCGAGCACCAGTTACCACCCACAGACGGATGGACAAATAGAGATTGTTAACAAATGGGTGGAGGGATATCTCAGGAACTACATTGCAAGGCAGCAGAAGGGTTGGGTTCAGTGGATTTACCTTTGTGAGTATTGCTATAATACCACTTACCATCTTTCGATACAAATGACACCATTTATAGCATTGTATGGATATGAAGCGCCTAGCTTCCTTGACTTGTTGCTGAGTGACAATAGAGTGCATAGTATTGGACATCAGTTACAGGAGAATCAGGATATTATGCAGGCTCTTCGAGAAAACATATAGAAGGCACAAAATCAGCAAAAGCAGTATGTCAATCAGAGGAGAGCTGAGAGATCTTTTGAGGTTGGGGATATGGTGTACTTGAGGCTACAGCCCTATCGATAGTCCACTCTCAAGAAAAGTGGTGCAGAGAAGCTTAAGCCACGCTACTATGGGCCTTTCAGGATCATCAGGCGAGTTGGAGAGGTGGCTCATGAGTTGGAGTTACCGGCTGACAGTAAAGTGCATAATGTTTTTCATGTGTCGCACCTCAAGAAGGCGTTAGGACATCGTGTTGTTCCTTCCACAGTCTTACCACCCTTGGATGACGAGGGAAAGTTGATTCTGGTGCTCGAGGCTATCTTGCATGTTAAAGAGAGACAGTTGCGGAGACGGGTTATCAGAGAGTATTTGATGAAATGGAGGGACTTGCTGGTTGAGGATGCTACTTGGGAGAGCGAGGAGATTCTACAGCATCCTGAGTTGAGATTGCTTGGGGACAAGCAATTTCAGGGAGGGCAGACTATAATGTCCCCTTCCTAGTGGCCATCGCAACGTTTATTTAGCCTTTTTGGCTCCCGAAATGGAGAAATAAGGGAGAAATTATTAAATTAATTATTTTATAAGTTTATTAAATAAATTAAAAATCAAAAGTAACCTTATATTTAATTAATTTAATATAGTGACTCTAATAAATTATTATTATTATAAAGTCACTAAAATAAAATAAAAAGAATATTGGGGAAGCTTCTAGATGGCCGCCCTAGACTTGATGAGAAAAAATAAATAGATGAGGGTTGGCCATTGTTTGATCATCCAGGACATTTGACATTTGACTTGATATGCTTGTTGTGGAGGAGCCTTGTGGTTTTTACATAATACATTGGAGGTCTTTGGGTACGAAGTATCCCATTGATTTGCATAACTGAGGTAGTGAAACTATCTACTGAAGGGTTGCAGCAGATTGGAGGAGTTACTTCAGACTTCTCATTGCATCAAAATTTGTGGCCAAAGGACAATTTTGGAGGAGTTCAATTAGAGTTGAAGGAGATCATTTTGCAAATTGAGATCACTTCATATCATCAGCAATAGGGACGATTTGGAACAATATATTATTCTGATATAACTTTCAGACATCATATCAACTTATTGAAAAGGCATGATTTTGTTCATGGAGGTCTTGGTTGGCATCGATTTTCTTCTTGGGCTTAGGTGCACCACTCCTTGTTGCCTAGCAATGATGTTTGGAGCTTGAGAGGGACAAAAGGAGCTGCTATTAATTTATTTCATGCAATCTGATCCTGAACAGGGGCGGCATATAGAAGGGGTCGATTTCATCATTTTGAAGAGTCTACTTCATCATCAAGGATTGTTATATTGTCTCCAGCTCATCTACAATATTTGCATCAGGTTCCTCTTGTCATTTAATTCATATATATGCATTCTAGAATAATATCATGGCTGCCATTTGTACTCAGAAATTGTAGAAGTTGCATAAGTTGTAATGCCAAGAGTCTTGGCCTTTTTATCGCATTGTATTAGACTTCATACCATAATAAAGGAGCTATAAGTTGCAGATCATATATTTCATATTTGTTGTATTGAGCAGATTGCATCTTTCATGAACAGCATATTAGAATGCATGCCAAGTGTTTGACAAAATGTCAATTGGCTGTAGATGCACTTTTCACATATAGTATTCAAATATTTGCATTTGAAAATCCAAAAAGAGAATTGCATTGCATTTAGATCTTTGTTTAGACATCATAGAAGTCTTTTGAAAGCATTTAAATCATCTTTGACATCATTTCAAGGAAACAACATCAAACTGAAATTCAAAACAGCAAGTAAAGACTTTGCACACCAACTGTTTGACGAAATTACAAAGGCAGAAAATTGAAGTGTTTTGAGTCAGATTGGGTTAGGCTCATTACATGAAGCCAAACCTTCTGAACAAATTGAAACTAATGAGAAACCCAATGTATATCATGATGCTGCTACTGCTAATCCTTGATTGGGAGAGAATCTTAAACTTATTGATGAACATGTTGGATCATCTAAATAAACTGCTCAACCTTACCTTTTTAACTTCATTTTGAGCTTGTGGAATACATGCAACGAATCTCAAAATAATTTCTTTTCAACATGGTAAATGTCATATTGCAATTTGCATAGTAGCAGTAGGTGTTGATGATACAGCCACGGGATTCTACTTCCAGGTTCGACTTGTGAAAGAAAAAATTTAAATATAGCCATAAGGCTATTTAAATTTATTCATCGATTACTAAACATGAAAAGGCGCCTCATTTTGTGATAATTAAATAAAGTTATTTTTATTTAATAATAATTAAATATAATTTTAAATGGGGCCGACCCCTAGAAGTGGCACGATTCTTGAAAAGACGTCTTTCTTGTTGGGCCGACCTCTCATGTCAAAAGGCACGTCTTTCTCCTTGGACGTGTATAAATACAAGGAGATTGTCATTCATTTGATCATCAAGTTCATTCGTAGCATTCAAGGAGAAGTGCAATCTGAGCAGCAGATCGAATTTTGTAGCAGCAGACCGATTTAAGGAGAAACATATTATTTGTATAATCACATCTAGGAGAGGTGTTGATCATTGTGATAAGAGACCTTGTGTTAGGTCTGAATTGTAAGCAGATTTCTGCTCTCACTATTATTAATATATAAGAGATATATTGGCTTGGTTTTTCTCCCTCAGGTTGGAGGGTTTTCCCAAGGTATTGGCTGTCATTGTTGAATTTTGAATTAATTTATGTACTTTGCATCTGAACATTAAAATCTAACATGGTATCAGAGCGGGTTTGAAGAAGATCTCGATCAAATTTATATTCTACAGTGATACCCTTTATTTAATTTCTCATCTTTGTTCACCTCTATTTCTCCATCAAGATGGTGAATGGTCTTAAGATTGAGGATAGGCTTGAGGGAGCATCAAATTTCACTTCGTGGAGATTCAAGATCATGCTCACCTTGGAGGAAAGCGAATTGGCAGAATTTGTGGAGAGCTCCGCCCCCGAGCCTACGGATGAGAAAGAGAAGGCTCTATGGAAGAAGAAAGATATTAGGGCAAAGAAGATGTTAGTTGATTCCATTAAGGATCATATTGTTCCTATTGTCTCCAAGTTAAGAACTGCAAGAGAGATGTTCAAAACCTTGGAGGAGATGTACGAGATCAACAACACAAGTCGGGCACTTGCACTAAAGCAACAACTCCATCATTTGAAGATGGCGAAGGGAGAATCTATTATTGCCTACTTCATGAGAATAACCGAGTTGAGAGATCAGATCTCGTCTATTGGGCATGTTGTCGATAGCAAGGATTTGACCATGCTGGCTCTTAATGGTCTTCCTTCATCATGGATATTCAGGGAATCAGTGCAAGATCAAAACTTCCCAAGTTTGATCGATTGAGGGCAAACTGTATTCAAGAAGAGTCTAGGTTGGCTGCAAGAGGTATTGGGCAAAGCTCCATTTATGAGGACATTCATGTTCTTGCCACTCAATCCTCAAAGAAGAAAGCGAAAGATGGGAAGAAAGGTTATTTCAAGAGAAATAGAGATAAAGGAGTTGATGGTGGCCCCGCATTTAAGAAGAAGAGGGACCTCTCCAAGGTCCAATGTTTTCGGTGTCACAAGTATGGTCACTTTGCAAAAGAATGTCCTACCAGGCCTAGGCAGCAAGCTGTCGTTGCAAATGTTGATGAAGTCTCTCTGCAGAAGGATTCATGTGAATACCTATTCTACTCAGCCTTGTCAAGCAATGTAACTACCGACACCAACACTTCGCTGATCGATAGTGGTGCCTCTCATCACATCACCGGATTTAGGGAGCATCTATCTGATTTGGTGGAGAAAGATTCTAGCGAACAAGTCATTATTGGGGATGATGCTAGTTATTCTGTAAAAGGAGTTGGGACCTCATCTCTTCACTTGGATTCTGGTGCTTCCTTGCAATTGGATGATGTGTTATTTGTTCCAGGCATCAAGAGAAACCTTGTTTCCATCTCAGCCTTGGAAGACAAGGGTTATCAAATTGCATTTTCAGAAGGCAAAGTTCTTATATGGGCTAAGAACTCCAACATCAAGACTGCTCAGGTGATTGGAGTTAGACATGGGTGTCTCTACAGGCTATGCACTTGTCCTCTTCAGGCTCTAGTGCATGATTCCTCAAGTTTGTGTGATCTTTGGCATCGAAGATTGGCTCACCTTCACTTTCGAGCTCTACCTATTATGGAGAAGATGGTTACCGGCCTTCCTAAATTCAACCAGAAGCATGAAGGAACCTGCAAGGGCTGCGCTTTGGGTAAGAATACAAAAGGTCCATTCCATAGTAGTGAAAGTACATCCAAATGGGTTTTAGATCTTATTCATTCTGATTTATGTGGTCCAATGTCTGTTGCTTCTTCGAGTGGTTTCTTGTATTACATTATTTTTATTGATGACTACTCTAGAAAGACTTGGATTTATTTCTTGAAATCTAAAGAATCTGAGGAGATATTAGAGAGATTCAAAGAGTTCAAAGCTCAGGTGGAGAATTTGTCCGGAAAGAGGATCAAGGTCTTGAAATCCGATAATGGAGGAGAGTACACTTCTGTTATCTTCCGTAACTTTTGCATTGAAGTAGGGATTAAGAGGGAGTTCAGCGTTCCTTATAACCCTCAACAGAATGGTGTTGCAGAGAGAAAGAACAGATCTATCGTGGAAGCAGTCAAAGCCATGATTCATGACCAAGACCTGCAAATCTCTCTTTGGGCTGAAGCATCCAGGACTACTATCGATGTCCAGAATAGAAGTCCTCATAGAATCTTGGAGAATATAACTCTTGAAGAGGCATTCTCTGAGGTGAAGCCTAAAGTAAGTCATTTGAGGATCTTTGGATGTCCAATGTATGTTCATATACCAAAGGAAAAGAGGACAAAGTTGGAACCTTTTGGCAAGAAGGGAATTTTGGTAGGCTATAGTGAGACATCAAAAGCCTACAAAATCTACATTCTGGGTCAGAAGACTATTGAGATTAATAAAGATGTCACATTTGAAGAGGATGTTGCATTCAGGAGATCCAAGGGCACTCATATGGAGATCGATAAAGAAGAGCCTCCTCATAATATGGAAGTTGACCATGTTCCTGAGAATCAGAGGGAGGCTCCAGAACCTAAAGGAGATGATGATCCAATCAAGCCCTTGGAACCTACTGATGGGCCTACAGATATTGTGATTGGAAGGAAAAGACCTCTTTGGGCCAGGAAAATAATGTAGGAGGCAGAAATTTTTGCAGCCCCAAGAGGAACTTTCAAAGAAAGTAAGAGACCTAATAAGTTCTCCAGTTATGTAGCCTTGATGAGTCAGATTATTGAGTCAGAGCCTTCCAGTGTTGAGGAAGCTTCTAGTCAACAAGTTTGGAAAGATGCTATGACTGAAGAGTATCAATCCATTCTTGAGAATGATGTTTGGGACATCGTTCCTAGACCTGAAGGCAAATCTGTGGTATCTTCTAAATGGCTCTTCAAAATCAAGCATGTGGCTACTGGGAGCATTGAGAAGTACAAGGCTAGATTTGTGGCTAGAGGGTTCTCACAAAAAGAGGGAGTTGACTATGAAGAAACCTTTGCTCCAGTGGCATGTTATACTTTTGTCAGGACCATCATTGCTATTGCTGCATCTCGAGGATGGAAGATTCACCAAATGGATGTAAAGACTGCCTTTCTGAATGGTGTAATAGAGGAAGAGGTTTACATTGAGCAACCTAATGGATTTGAGGGAGTCTCATGTTTGCAGGCTGAAGAAGGCCTTGTATGGTCTTAAGCAGGCTCCTCGTGCTTGGTACGAAAGGATTGATTGTTACCTATTGAGTTTGGGTTTCTCAAAGAATGATGCAGATCCAAACCTCTACTTCAAGGTAATTAATGGTGAAGCATTGATTTTGGTTTTGTATGTTGATGATCTGATTATCACTAGAGAAGAACACCTCATTCTCAAATGTAAGAAGGAGCTAGCTTTTGAGTTTGAAATGAAGAATCTTGGTCTCATGCATTACTTTCTTGGCTTAGAAGTTTGGCAAAAGCCAGATGAGATGATTCTAAGTCAAGGGAAGTATACCATTGACATTCTGAAGAGGTTTTGTATGATTGATTGCAAACCTATGTCTACACCTATGGAGACCAACTTACATAAATTGAAGGAGGCTGCAGCTAGTTCAGAACTGGTGGATCCCATGATGTACATGCAACTGATTGGTTCATTGATGTATCTAGTTAACACTAGATCGGATATCTGCTATGCTATGCAGTGAGTGCACTTAGTCAGTTCATGTGTGAACCAAGACAGATACATCTTGTTGCAGCAAAACATATCCTGAGATACTTGCGTGGCATAGTTGGATATGGTTTGAGATATTCTTCAGGTGTGGATTTGAAGCTGCATGGTTTTACTGATTCTAATTGGAGCAGGGTGTGTCACAGATCAGAAGAGTACCTCTGGTTGTTGCTTCAATTTGGGATCTGCTATGATATCCTGGTGCAGCAGGAAGCAATCTTCAATGGCATTGAGTACCGCAGAGGTGGAGTACATTGCAGCTTGTGTGGCAGCTCGTGAAGCAGTATGGCTTCGAAAGCTCCTTGCGGGATTGTTTGGACAATCAATGGAGCCTACTATCATTCATTGTGATAACCAGAGCTATGTGAAGCTTTCTGTCAATCTTGTGTTTCATGACAAAACTAAGCATGTTGAGATCAAATACCATTATATCAGAGATATGGTATTGAGGAAAGCTATACAATTGAGGTGTATCAGCACTGATGAGCAGACGGCAAACATTCTCACCAAACCTCTCTCCAGGATAAATTTTGTGTACTTTCGAGATAAGCTTGGTATGGTGGAGAATCAAGCCCTAGCTGAGAAGGAGTCTCAGTGTCAATGATCCTTTGTTAATGCATTTCTCTATTGAGAGAGATTTGAGGTGCAAGCCCTTGATAATGCATTTCTCTTTGAGATTTGAGGTGAAAGCCCTTGTTTCCACCCTCTGGAAGAGCCATGGTGGATGTCATGTGTGTGACTCCATGACAACATCACGTGAGGGAGTCCGTGATGATTTCCTTGTACTTGTGATTCACCCTCTGGGAGAGCCATGGTGAACGTCACAGTGAGGTGACAACATCACGTTAAGTGATGAGCACTTGTACATACCATCTATGGAGGTAGCCATGATGGTTGATATCATGATGAGGTGATATGCTTTCACAATGAGGTGATAAGCTCTTTTCACATGGATGTAACCATGTTGATCGATATCACGATGAGGTGATATGTCTTATACAGCTGGAAGTACTCCTCCCTAGCTGAGAGGGGTTGTTGATGATACAGCCACGGGATTCTACTTCCAGGTTCGACTTGTGAAAGAATAAATTTAAATATAGCCATAAGGCTATTTAAATTTATACATCGATTATTAAACATGAAGAGGCGCTTCATTTTGTGATAATTAAATAAAGTGATTTTTATTTAATAATAATTAAATATATTTTTAAATGGGGTCGACCCCTAGAAGTGGTGCAATTCTTGAAAAGACATCTTTCTTGTTGGGCCAACCTCTCATGTCAAAAGGCACGTCTTTCTCCTTGGACGTGTGTATAAATACAAGGAGATTGTCATTCATTTGATCATCAAGTTCATTCATAGCATTCAAAGAGAAGTGCAATCTAAGCAGCAGATCGAATTTTGTAGCAACAGACCGATTTAAGGAGAAACATATTATTTGTATAATCACATCTAGGAGAGGTGCTGATCATTGTGATAAGAGACCTTGTGTTAGGTCTGAATTGTAAGCAGATTTCTGCTCTCACTATTATTAATATATAAGAGATATATTGGCTGGGTTTTTCTCCCTCAGGTTGGAGGGTTTTCCCAGAGTATTGGCTGTGTCATTGTTGAATTTTGAATTAATTTCTGTACTTTGCATCTGATCATTAAAATCTAACAGTAGGTTGATACTGAAAGGATATATGTCCAAGAGAAATGAGATAAACTGAGCACAAAGATGCACCATGGATGACTAATGTCCTTTTCCTTGGTTTCACAATGCTGAATGCTTTATATGTGCTCATTAACAGGAAAGAGATGATTCGAAGAGGAATATACATCTTTGCTAAAGCACATTACATGAACAGGGGCTTGAAAACAGACAATTCCTTACCTGCATGCATATCAGGTAAGAAACAAACTTGCTCGGGCAAGCAACAAACTTGTTCAAGTAAGCTGCAGATCTGTTTAGGCAACTTACAACACAGAGCATTATAAAGAAGCCTTTGTTTCTGCCAACCATGCCCTGGATGAAGACATGCTGAAGGACTGAGGTTAATGTGTGTGTCATGTATATTTGACAACACCTACACTTATGCAAAATGTAATGAGGTAATAAAGTCATATCAAGTCCAAGATGTAATTAATAATTAAGAGGGGCCATTTAGAAAAGATGATTATTTAATAGTGATTTGGTGAAGTGACCAATTATTTAAGTGGGGATTACTAACAAATGATTAGGTAAGCAGTTGTCCAAGTAGTGAGTCCCTAGTCTTTAAAAAGCAGTGTGAGTTTCCTAAGGACATTCATCCTCTCCATCCTCTCCCAAGTACGTACATTTCTCTGATTTTAATTCAAAATAAATTTATAAAAGGAAGGCAGAAATTTCTCAAAGAAGTTGCAATACAAGAGGTGTTGCCACTTTCCCTGGAAGACACCCAGATGGATTCTCAGAATGGTGTACCCTATACAGGCATAGAATGAAGGTTCCTTATTTCATTATTTCATATAATAGTTGTTTGCTTTCATTTCTTGTACATTTCCTTTCATGTAGTTGTCCTGGAGATCAGTTCTTTCTGCAAATGGAAATGTACTGTCTGAAGACTGCTCTGTGGTAAGCAAGTGTCCTTGGATTTGACAAATTAAGTGTTTTGCATTAATGGATCAAGGTTTAAAGACTGAATCAATTAGAGTCTGAGACTGAAAACAGCAACAAAGCTTCTTATAAAAAGGGATCTATAAGTTGCACAGAACTTTTCACCACCAACTCACTAAAACTTCAGCCCCTTCTATGGGATCTACAATAGCATATGAAAATCTTCCAAGACATTCTCAAAAGTTTGCCAGTGCATGTCAGCACAACTATGCAATTGGGTTGATACCAGATAAGCCAAACTCCTAACATCAGTTATAATTTAGATTATTTGCACAAGCAAAAATAATTTTCATCACCAGTAGCCATAGTCACAAATTAAGGATGCAGCTTAAAGGATGTGCTCTGATAACAAAGAATGGAACAAAATCACTCTTCAAGATAAGTCCCCTGTCACTGTTATTGATGAATTACTCAATGACTACATGGAGCTATTTTTCTTTCCAAATTTGATCATCATTCAAGGGATCAGCATATTCAGAGCAAGGAAGATAATATTCATAAAACTGTTTTCTGAACTCATTATGGCCACTATGAACTTTGGTAATGCCATTTGGACTCACTAATGCCCTGTCCACTTGAGCATTTCAGTATTCAAACCTGTCAAAATCTTCCTATTAGTTTTCTTCAACAATATATCCTCATCTACAATAAGACATGGGAGGACCATGTTCATCATATGGATAATGCATTGCCAACATTGGAGGCTATTAGACAAGATGTCGAGAGACCAGAGTGTGCTTTCTGGGTTCAATAGGTTAACTGAAATATCCCACCCCTGATAGGATATTTGCTTTCTGAATTTTGCCT
Organism: Sequoiadendron giganteum; assembly: GCA_007115665.2. Classification (NCBI taxonomy): domain Eukaryota; kingdom Viridiplantae; phylum Streptophyta; class Pinopsida; order Cupressales; family Cupressaceae; genus Sequoiadendron; species Sequoiadendron giganteum. The sequence continues at coordinate 194,102,167 of CM021110.1, read as the reverse complement.
ATCTGTTTTTGTTTTTGGTTTTATAGTTTTTTGTTTTTTTGTGTTTTTTTGTGTTTTTTTGATGAATTTGCCAAGAATGCAAGAAATGCATATAATTGCAAAGTAAAGAAATACTTAAGCAAATATTTTCAACTATCAACTCAGATTTTATTCAATGCTTGGAAAATACATAGCATTCATACCCGGAAGCCAATAGCAAAAAATACAGGTCTGACAATTATTTGATCAGCAAACTAGCACCTTCTTGTTTTGGATGCCTCCCTGAATAGACTGATTTCTTCACCTTGAAATTGCTGCACACATACCTGATTTCCTTAGATTCCAGCAATGAGGGTTTTTATGGCTACAAATGATAGGCATTTGGACTTGGAGAAACCCCACGCCCAGCTATGAATGGTACAGCCTGTCCTAAATGCAACTCACACGTGCCAAATGTTGTTGTACTATCAGCAACAATGTGATGTTGTTGTACTATCAGCAACAATGTGATCAGCAAATATATTTCTGATATGAACAATTAACTTCTGGAAATCTTGAAATAATAGTCTCCAATCAGCACAAATGCAGCTCCTGAATGAAGCCACCTATAGAGCAATCCTTGGGTGATATTGCACATCTGTAGATCACTGAATCTAAGAGAGTTTTTGTTCTCCAAGATTGAATTTCAGATTAAAGCCCTTGTTTCTTCTCCACAGCCAAAAAGCTTCAAGTTTGATAAAAGATGAATGAATGAATAAGAATGAGTTTTTTGAATGCTTATATACTCCTCTCAAAAGCCACAATTTCTTTAGGGCTTTTAATCCATTAAATATTTAATGTTATTTGCTTTTGTTGCTCAAGTATTATAATCTTCATGTGAGCGCCCCCCTTTATGACTTAAATAATTGACTTTATGTTATAAAAATAAATCATATATTATAAGGTCATTAAACACCATTAATGATATCCTCTTATAATTTAATTATTATTAAAGTTAACACTTTAATAATAATTAATAAATCATAACCAATCAAAAAAAATAATAATTAATAAATCATAACTCCATAAAAACTCAACATTAATCGATTATGCCAGCACCATGGGGTTACTCATTGCTTGTACTGCTCATCTAAATGGCTTACTATAAATAGTAAGGTTGGACCCAAATGTCCAAATGTTACTAAAAATAGTGAGTGTAAATGGAGCCAGAAACACCTCAGTAAGGTTATCCCTGAATATCACCAAACTCTGGAGAAGAAAACTCCTAAATAAGGCCCTCTAAACACCAACATTAGCCTGTGAGGACCCGTTGATAGGCTAACCATTGTATCTGACCACTGCATAGAAAAAGGGGACATTACAGTCCGCCCTCCCCAAGATTGCTTGTCCCCAAGCAATCCTCACCTGGATGCCCTGGCCTATCATCTGAATGCCCAAATCCCAAATCAATCTATAGAATGCCCAACAACATATCCTCTGCATCCGCCAGATAGAGATAAGACCATGCTCAGCATCACTGTAGGCAACTACCCCGATGTCGAACAATCTACCAAACATAGGAATCCTTAGATCCCATAACCAAAATGGAAGTCTGCCATACACATCACCTACTGACTTCCATTGTACTACTCTGATATAATCTTCACCATGCCGAGAATGGTGAAGCAACACATCGGAATCCCATCGAACTGTCATGCTACACCTATCACCACCTGGATCCCAACACTGACAATCATTCCCATATAAATTGTGCACAAGAATCTCCATGGCATGCAAGACAAATCTCTGAAGTAGAGCAGCCACATACTCTACCATAGAGCCATCAACATGAGAGGATTGTACCTCATTAAGTGTGTCATGAATGCTCGCACACCAACCCAAATCTGCCTCACCCATATCTCCATCCATATGTGTAGTCATAACATTAGTGGCTGATCCACTAAGCGTGTGTTCAACTATTCCACCCAACATTAGGACTTGAGCCTTTAATGGGCTCTCAACTAGAGGTAACTCATGAGACTCAAGATGCAAGTTATGTATACCAATAGAATTCTCTGAATCATACCTCTTCTCTTGTTCTCACACAACTGCATATTCTTCTTGCTTCCTTATCTCAAGAGGCTCATCGTTTGTATCATAGTAACGAGACTCGGACTCAGCTAGGACTCGGCTAGGGCGACTCGACTCGGGACTCGGACTCGGCATAGACTCGGCAAAATGAAAAAAAGTTGAAAAAACCCTAGAAATTTAGAGATTTTTAAGGATTTAAAACTTGTTTCAAGCACCCTTTATTGAATACAATACAAATAAAAGAAAATTTGATCACATACACAAGTATACAACGATCACATAAGTATAAAGTACACAAATTGTAGTTGCGCCGCTGAAGGAAATAACATACTTAGATATATAAAATTAGTCAACTATATACAAAACTCATGGAATATGAAATCCATAACATCAAATGTTCCATACAAATATGAAATATCAAAACAATAGCTATAAGTCTATGACTCTATGGCATAGTGGAGCCAACATCCTTCCTACAAAGGCGTCTAAGGATCCTGGATGATGAAAAGTTACTTACATAAGTATTGTAAAATGAAAAGTTTTAAGTTTTTAACTTTAAATTTGAATTCGATAATGAGATACATCTAGATTCTAAAATAATACAATTTAAATATAAATTTTAGAACAATTAAACGAAAAAGAATTACCTGGCTACATGGAAGGAAATGGTGCACTAGTACCAAAAGTCTACAATTGTCTTTTTTGTTGCATCATGTGCGTCCTTGTTCCAACCCATGCTCTCAAGCGACGGTTGGGAACCAGGAGTAGTGCGTGGTACAAAATATGAGTCCATGACATCAAATGTTCCAAACAAATATGAAATATCAAAACAATAACTACAAGTCTATGGCTCAAAGGAGTTTGCATCCTTCCTACGAAGGCATCTAAGGTGGGTCCTAGATGATGTAGCAATTGCAGCCATAGTCTCTGCTTGTGACTCCATGCCACCCTCACCAACATTAGTTTTGGATGTGTTTGCTCATGCTTTAGCCTCCTCCTCTGCCATGGCTATAGCCTCAACCTCTCTATCTACCCAGTTAACCCAATCAAGGTCCTCATCACTAGCACAAGTATACATCGATCATATAAGTATAACTATAAACACAAATTGTAGCTAAGTTGCTCAAGAAAATAGCACACTTAGATATATAGTTAAAGACTCAAATGTATACAAAACTCATGGAATATGAAATCCATGACATCAAATGTTCCAAACAAATATGACAATAGCACACTTAGATATATAGTCAAAGACTCAAATGTATACAAAACTCATGGAATATGAAATCTATGACATATCAAAAGATTCAAAACAATAACTAGAAGTCTATGGCTCAAAAGAGCCATAGACTTAGATATATAGTCAAGAAAATAGCACACTTAGATATATAGTCAAAGAGCCTGCATCTTTCCTATGAATGTGTCTAAGATAGGTCCTAGATGATGTAGTAGCCATAATCTCAAGTATCAGGGAAATTGCCCTGATGGGGTTGAGAGGTAGTGCCCTTTGTGGGGGTTTAGGCGCAATGCCTCTAGTGGGGTCAAGGGTCAACGCCCCTCATGGGGGTTTGGGGGTAGTTCCCCCAATGGGGTCAAGGGGCAACGCCCCTTGCAGGGGTCTGGAGGCAGCGCCCCCAACGGGGTCGAGGGGCAGCGCCCCTGGCAGGGTCCCGGGTCGAGAGGCAACGCCCCCGCCACCAAGCCCAAATTAAGACCTCCAAAACCATACAAATCTCCATGGCATACATCATTTTGCATTCACAATAAGTAAATAAATTTTAAAAAAAAAATTCAAATTTTATGTACTTTTTTGCACTTTCAAACCTTGCCTTTTGTCAAGTCCTGCTGATGGGACTCGCCTGGACTCGCCGAGTCCAGCCAGGACTCGGTAGGACTTGGCCGAGTCCGAGTCCGAGTCCGAGCCCCCAGGACTCGGCCAAGGTGACTCGACTCGGGAATCGCCGAGTCCTAGCGAGTCTGGGCGAGTCTCGTAACTAATTATGTATATTCCATATCCATGTCTTCTTCCTTTGGAAGAAATAGTGATCAAAGAAAGGCTTCTCTTCGTTGTCTTGCTTGATCTATATGACTGCAATGTTCCTCGACCTCTTGCAAGCACTATTTTGCTTGGGCAGCCAACATCTTTGCCTTCTTAGCTCTTTGTAACCACCCATCACACAAAACTTGTGTCTTGTTCATATCTTCCAAGGTTTGATATACAAAATCAGACTTGTTGTGGCTTGAATCCACAATGCATTCCTCATTTTTGACACTCACACCATGTCAACATTAGAAAATTCTTCAACATCATTCCCCTCATGTGCCATAGCATCTATCTCATGGTTATGCTCAGTAGTATGACTGCTGTCATAAAACAGAAAATCAGAAGTTACATCATACCTATTTGCAGTGTTTTCTTCCATCTTCATGTGCCCTACATTTGTATCAAAACTAGCTTTCTCATTTGTAGATGCTTTGCAATCTTCAAGCATTAAAGGGGAGATGGCATTATGATCATCCAAAGGAGCACCAATAGAATCCATGCTTCCATAAGGTTTATCTAAACCAACATGCTCCATGTCAAAGGGACTCATATTCACCTCCTGCCTATGTAGATGCCTCATGTGTTTCTTCTTGTAAGGGTAATGGGGCCCCACCAAGCTTATCAAATACAATCTTTACATCACCAACATAAAAACTTTTGCACACCTCTATTGTGGAAGCATCAAGTGGTTCCCTTTCCTTAACATTGTGAAAATCATTCTTTGGATCCTTACTTGCTGATTTAGTGAACTTCAAATCTGTTGATTGTTCCTCCTCAACATTATTGTGGAGATCAACGTATTCTACTTCATTTGAGGGACTAGTTTCATCCTCAATCTTTGTAGCATCATGTCCATCCGGTACCTTTTCAGTCACCTGTAATTCTTTTCCAACCTCTTCTTTCTTCCCTTCCTTTTCTTTGTCCTCTATACTAGTAAAATTATATGCATTAGTATTTCCTCTCCTTCCCTTCGCAAACAGAGGATCTAATTTTTCCGGATGGTGTATAAAGTCCTGAAAGACCTCCATGAATTATGCCATGAGTTCTTGCGTAGACTTCATTTTTACCAAACTGCCAATCAATTGCAACTGAGATCTAGTACCCAACAAGTTGGTCGGATTTTAAGCTCTGAATATTTTTTATTCACCCAACAGGATGGCAAGAAAACTGTGCTCTAATACCACTGAAATATCCCATCCTTGATAGGATATTTGCTTTCTGAATTTTGCCTATCTGTTTTTGTTTTTGGTTTTATAGTTTTTTTTTTGTGATTTTTTTGATGAGTTTGCCAAGAATGCAAGAAATGCATATAATTGCAAAGTAAAGAAATACTTAAGCAAATATTTTAAACTATCAACTCAGATTTTATTCAGTGCTTGGAAAATACATAGCATTCATACCCGGAAGCCAATAGTACAAAATGCAGGTCTGAAAATTACTTGATCAGCAAACTAGCACCTTCTTGTTTTGGATGCCTCCCTCAATAAACTGATTTCTTCACCTCAAAATTGCTGCACACATATCTGATTTCCTTAGATGCCAGCAATGGGGGTTTTTATGGCTGCAAATGATAGGCATTTGGACTTGGAGAAACCCCTCGCCCAGCTATGAATGGTATGACCTGTCCTAAATGCAACTCACACGTGCCAAATGTTGTTGCACTATCAGCAACAATGTAATCAGCAAATATATTTCTAATACAAACAATTAACTTCTAGAAATCTTGAAATAATAGTCTTCAATTAGCACAAATGCAACTCCTGAATGAAACCACCTATAGAGCAATCCTTGGGTGATATTGCACACCTGTAGATCACTGAATCTAAGAGAGTTTTCATTCTCCAAGATTGAATTTCAGATTGAAGCCCTTGTTTCTTCTCCACGGCCAAAAAGTATCAAGTTTGATAAAAAGATGAATGAATGAATAAGAATGAGCTTTTGAATGCTTATATACTCCTCTCAAAAGCCACGATTTCTTTAGGGCTTTTAATCCATTAAATATTTAATGTTATTTGCATTTGTTGCTCAAGTATTATAATCTTCATATGAGCACCCCCTTTTATGACTTAAATAATTGACCTATATAAAAATAAATCATATATTATAAGGTCATTAAACACCATTAATGGTATCCTCTTATAATTTAATTATTATTAAAGTAATTAATAATCATAACTCCATAAAAACTCAACATTAATTGATTCGGCTAGCACCATGGGTTTACTCACTGCTTGTACTGCTCATATGAATGGCTTACTATAAATAGTAAGGTTGGACCCAAATGTCCAAGTGACTTACTAAAAATAGTAAGTGGGTGTAAATGAAGCTAGAAACACCTCGGGAAGGTTATCCCTGAATATCACCAAACTCTGGAGAAGAAAACTCCTAAATAAGGCCCTCTAAACACTAAAGTTAGCCTACGAGGACCCGTTGATAGGCTAACCACTGCATCTGACCACTGCCTAGGAAAAGGGGACATTACATTAACTACCTAGGATATATGATTTCTAGAAAGACGTGAAAGTGGACCCTAAAAAATAAAGGCTGCAGTATGCTGGCCCATTCCAAGGAACACAAATGGTCCTCAAAGCTTTATAGACCTAGCATGGTACTACAAAAAAATTGATCAAAAACATAGCCACAGAGCAGAAGCCTATGCTATCATCCTCATAGAAATTTAATTTCTCAAGCATCATTGTGCTACACAAGACTTTCTATGTCTCAAAAAATCATGATACAGTTCCGGCAACTCTAAATTTCAGCATCGGGCTAAGTTGCTCATGCAGCCTTAATGCAGGAGGGTAGACCCGTTGTTATTGAAAGAAAACTAAACAACTTATTGGCAATAACTAGACCAAGTCAACTAAAGAGATGATGCTGGCCACCTCTACTCTTTGCTATGTCCTACATATTACAGAGGGTAGCAATCTCTAAGAAGTAAGGTGAAGTTGCAATGCTCTCTCTACACTACTTCAAAATTCAGATTTTTAGAATCTGATGATAATTCCTTTAGAGCTATTTTTAACAGAAATTGAAAGTATAAAATATAAAGAAAGTGATTTGAACTGAGATAATGAAGGCCATGTGTTGGTGCATTTCATTTTCTATGCATATTGTTTATTTTACTTGCATTAGTTTGCACTTAGGATAAGCTTACTTACACAGGTATCCACTTAGGTGGGTGTTTTCTCCCGAATAGATGAGCATCTACTTAGGGAGGTAGCATGCATTTAATTACTGTGGTTGAGTTGAACTTTTCCATGTTTGGTGGTGAGTTGTACTATTCAGATTCTTGTACTTTTTCGCCTTTATCCCACATGGGTTGTGAGTCCTTATCACTTGGGAGCATATCCTATAAATACTATCCTCTTACTCATATGAACATCTTGTAATCCCTTGTATTACTATTTGCATCTTCATTCTACTGGAATAGTTAATATGTGTAATATCTTTAATCTTTAATTGTTATGTGCAATTTTGCTATTGTGGCTTGCTCTTTTCATCAAGATCTTGAGCATAGGCATTTATGCAAATATTACATGGTAACAAAGCTTGTTGGTGATCTAAAGTTTTCCCATTTTCATTGAGGAACAAGGTTTTATCTCATGACATTTTATTTTTATTTGGGTGAATGGTGGAGCGGAACTCAGCTAACCATGTGTTCAAAGGGTCAATTTTGTCTTTTGTTTTATTCAAAACAGACGCTGAGAACAAGATCTATGAGGGTTGAAGTGATCTATCATCTTATACATTTATGGAGGTGATCATCATTCTGAAGCATTTTGGGTCAAATCTAACCCTACCATCGTGTCCAAAGCACCCCAAAACCTAAGAATCACCTATCAAGTGGTCCATTATGGATAGCTTTGCCTAAAGCCACTAAAAAAATTAATCATCCTACCTATTGTATGAACCTACACTGTACTTGCATCAATGACTATTCCAAGGCATGCTTATGTTCGGTATAATCCTTGCACAAAAGTCTATCACAGCCTACAATCTTGTGTCACTTGCATGGATGGATCAAATCAGTCAACTACATGGTGGATTTTAGGTTGGGGCAGCTGAGTTTTGTGTTGCACCTAGCAACAATGGCCAAGGTCTTTTTGCCAACAACCAATGACAACCCTCCAACCACCAGCCAGTCATTGTCTTTGACAATACATGGCAACCATACCCCAATTAGCAACAATCCACCCACTGGCATTTAAACTCAATCACCACTCTCGCCAAACTACCATCCATGCCACACAAATTAGTTTTGACATTGAGACCAACAATTTTCACATCAACCAAGTGGCTTTAGAGAATCTAACAACAATTTTGGGATATTAGGTAGAATCTTTAAGATTTCATTGGCTTTCTCCTATGTGTTTATTATGATCCTTTGTCCTAAATCAAGTGGTATGAGAGCTTCAAATGTTAAGCAAATTAGGTTTCCCTTCCACAAGGATTTCCTCTCCTCAAGCCTTCCTTACTTATTGCTGCATTAGAGCTGATTGTTAGTTCACAACAGGCTATCTCCACTACTATTTGAGCACGGACAACATTGCCAATATAATTATAGCATCTTTATATACATGACATTCCATGCCTTTTAACTAAAAATTCCCAAGCATTAAAGCTAAATGGCAAACCAAACGCAGGAGCAAGTTACTTCATAGGTTCTCGAGCTTCAGTTGCAGCCATTTTCATTTTGACTTAATTGAAAGTTAAGTTTCAACTATCTCTAGAGTTAGTTAACCTTCTACCAGCCTCTCCAAACTAGCTCATCATCCCTTGTTGCTGCACTAGCAAGGGTTTGAGGTTAGTCATGCGTACTTGGCATCATGAAGCAACCCTCTCCTAAAATCAACATGTCCCAGTCAGTCACCTTGTCACTGCTATTCAACTTTTGCATACAAACAAGCTTTTCTGTGGGAATTCGTTACATTATGTTTGTCTTCCATCAACACACTGTCCCTTCCAACACAAAATTATCTTCATAGCCACATCCACCCAACAGTAACAATTCATTTACATTGAAGCAACATCAGAGCTCCATCAGGAACAGCAGTGCTTATCAAAAGATTGCCTACTCGAAAAAGATCTTACAATCTAAAGATCAGGAGGCAGACACAGTATGTGTATGTCATGCATTGCTAAGCCATGCTCGCAGGACTAAGTATCCAACAGAATAAAAACTATCTATGATGTGATAGTTTATATAACAATATTCAAGAATTTGCCCCTTCCTAGAGGATTCAACTAGAAGTCCACACATGACATGATTTCTAGGGTAACCAGTTTTCACATGTATTGCTTAAATGTAAGACTATTGAAAGACATATGGTTATTTTTTTTGAAGTTATGTACAGTAAAGATTTGTGGTGTTTAAAAGTTTTGACTCTGCACACATATATAAAACTTTGAAACAGTGTTTGAAGAAAAACAAAGAGAGCTCCCGGTTGATTGGACATAACTTATTTCACAATAATCCTGCAAGCCAGTGATAGTGGACTGACTGAACCTCCTTGGAAAAATGACCAGCTACTCATAATAACAAGCCAAAGCTATGTTTTGAGAGAAATAGATTGAAATATGAAATGTGTGTTGAAAAAAGCAAATAGAATGTTGATTATTTAAAGAGCTTCGAAAGAGTACTGAAAACTAGAAATTTAAAACACTACGCAGTGGCATTCGGATACAAGATATTACGGTCGACTGAAAATCTGGATTCTTCAATTAACAGCATACCTCCCCTGGGCGGATGACAAGGTCGATGCCCCGTAGGATTTCGAGGCGGGACTCTCTAACCACAGCTGTTAACCCCTTCACTTGAAGAAGCGGTTCATCATCTTGGAGTTGAGCTCTGGCCACAGCTGCTCTCACCTTTTTTCTCCAATGAACTTCAGCTCTCATACATAAGCCCTTGGACAGAGACGCTGGGAATGAGCATGACTGAATTTTCACGCTCAACCCTGCCATTCTACTTCAATTGCTTGATAATGTCAATTGTACACGTTTATGTATAGTTTGCTCGTATTTATTCCCCTTCTTGTCTCTTATCTCTTGCATACGGGGGCGGCTAAAAGTAAAATGCACCGTCTTCACAATTTCCGAGATTACTCATTTTCTCAACCTTTTTAACCTTCCAACGCCAAATTCATGGAAATCTATGAAATATTTACAAGCATCGTAAAAGGTTTAAAACTTTCTCTTACATATAGGCTATACGAAATTTATTTATATATAAAATAGTATATATGTTAAATATAATCTATATAAAATGTGAGGATATATATCTTATTATTATATTAGTATATATATCTTTAAAATAATTTATATTTTTTGATTGACAAATTTAAAATAAATAAATAAATTGAAAATATTTTTTTGTAATATTGTCCATTTTTTAAATAATTAAAATAATTTATAATAATCATTGCACATGAAAATAGAAAGTAGATTTTTGTTTTTCTTTTATAGATTTGTGATCATCTATATGTCGTGTTGTCATTGTAGAGTTACATCTATCAACGTAATAAAAGTACAATTTAATATAGAGTGAATTAGTGAGTGTGTATGTGGATGTTTTTTTTAATTGTATTAATTAAGTAAAAAAAAAAAAATGTATTTTATTTTGTGAGTGAAAAATGAATGTAATTTTTATTTTTTTTGCTATCTGATACGGGAGCACAAGCCTTCTTGGGCTGAACCTCTTCAGCTAAGAGCCAAGGACTGAGGGGTATCCATTCCACCAAATTCGCCCGGGGCACAATCTCGACCTCGTCCCTTTTTCGGTGTCGGAGCCTTTGCACTTAGCAAGACTTGATCCCTGGTGGGCTCATTTAGAACCTTTCAACTTCACCAGTAGACCAAGGGCCCATTGACAAAAATGAATGTAATTTGGAAATAGTATTGAAATATGAATGTCTCAAGATTAGAAAGAGAAGATATTAATCAATTATTCGTTTTGTGATCAAAATTTATGTTTGTTATATGTGGAGTTAAGTCTAGGGATCAATGTCTAGTGTTTATGAATTCAATATGTCAATTTTCTCAACTTTTCTTCTTTGTGCATCTGATGCACCTCTACTTTTTTCTCTTTTCTAATATATGAAGGGTTGTAGTAATTACATATATCTTAGAAGGGTTGTCATTGTTTCACTAAGGGACACATTCTCCTAGTTCAACCCATAAAAATGTGGACACAAGATTAAGAATAGCATAAATTATGGACATGCAAATGTTCCTAGAGTGCTTGTGTAGATTTAGATTATTTTTATTGCACCAATTGAAATGTTGTAACATGAATGATATGCTCCTAGCTCAAAAAATGTGGATATACTTAGATGTGTAAAGTGAATGTATTGATTACTATAAATAAAAGGACAAAATAAATTGCACAAATTTATGTTTAGTCAACCCTTGGAGGGAAAAGAGGTGATGGAAGTCACCCAAAATTTGAATTTGAATTTAACTTTTGAATTTGAGAGGGTCAAGTTTGGGGATCTAGGGTCAACCCACAACCCCAAACTTAACTCAAGACCTAAAAAGGGTCAAATCAAAGTAGATAGTGAATATATGAAAGTATGTGCACATACATGTGTAGTAAATGTATGGATAGGGTGAATATGATATGGTGTGTGTGCATATAAAAGTAAGGGTTGTAGAGCAACGAACCCAACTTTGCACAAAGTTGTACCATTTTCCAATGTGTAAACATATTAAAGCACACTCCTCCAAATGGGCATAAAACCAAATAGGAAATAACATGGGTATGAAAATTTCAACATTACATTTTTCTCCCACTTGGAGGTGTATGTGAATCCTATAATGATTATGCATCTAAAATTATGTAGCACTCAAAAACATGCATATAAAGCAAATACTCAAACATCAAAGAATGTGGGAAGGGGTCAATATAAAGTAATAGACCCTACAATATGTCATCATGTAGGTTTGTCCTTTGTCCTATACTCTCTAATAGAACTTGCAAAATAAAGAAAAAACATTTCATCAGTAGCTTTTTTAGGGCAAGTAGGAACAAATGCAATTTAAATCTTGTTGTCAACAATCATAAGATGGAGAAAAAATATGCTATAAAAAAGTGGTAATGATTTACCTTGCTTGATAGTCAATGAGTGATAGGGAACATGGGGTGCATGGCATGTCACATACTAAAGATGAGTCTCTATAGGCGCTTGTTTTACAAAATGCAACATGAGAATTTTAGTGAAAAGATATCCCCTATGATTTGTTGTATCCATAGGATACAAGGAATTGTAGGAGAGGAAAAATATTACATGAAATAGAAATATAAGATAAACATGTAATCATATAAAGCAATAGTTATAAGGAATACATCATGTGATAACCATGTAAATGTCTCAGTATGTTCATAGGCTAGAGATGATATCAAGGAATGGTGTTTTCCCTCTAGCATGGGAAAATAAAGGATGGCAATGTGGGCCATAGTGGCTAAGAACACCCATGTAAGTAGGTAGGTTGTTGGGCTAATATATTTCTCTAATGTGGTATCCAAGGGTATGAGAAAACATTAGTTAGGTGGGGTGATAAGACCCTAGTGGGGATGAAAATATCAATGTAGGTATGTAGTCAATAATGTAGGGAAGGCTTGTAGTGTCCCTACTATAGCCCTTAGAACATGGTTAAGGTCATGTGGGTACATAGTGCAACAGGAAAGCCATAACTCTTAATTACATCAACGTGGTAAGTGGTTTTGAGGAGGTGATTAGATCATGTAAGCATGATAGTGTAATATGTAAGTATAAAATATTTTGTCAAAGTAAATTCCCCCAAATGAGCAAAGATAATGTGATAAGGAATATACATATGTGATGGTGGAATGTATGATGACCCAATTTGAGAATCTATGAAGAGAGTGAATAATGTGTAAGAGGGAAACCATGATGCCCCAAAATTTGGGGGAAGACATGATGCCCCTTTATGTAAAGATGTGATAATACTAGTCATAATGTGTAATGGGGAGATATGATGCCCCAAAATATATAGGTAATTATACTAGTGTGATATAGCAATAAAGGAGCATGATCAGTGTTACATCATCTAGATAATGAACAAAGGGCCCTTGGTGGATAGCTATGATAATTGATGTGTAGTGGTTGTGCCAAACATGATCTTGAAAGTGTATGTAGGATTATGTTTGTCGATTTGGTTTAGGGTGGTCCATGAAGGATGGTATAATAAATGTGTAGAGTGTATGTCAAAATAATATTAAATATGTGAGAATAAATTATATGTGCTCCCAAAATGTGTCAACATGTATAGTCAGGTGTTACAAAACAATGTGATCATGTGTACACATTATATGTCAAAAAATGTCAATATCATATAATAGGGCAATAGTAAATGCATGTTGTTTGAAAAATAAGCCCAAGTGTGTTGGGATTGGGTGTACTTTGCCTTAAAAACCCCTATGCATGTTCTATTTTTTAATTATTATTGGTAAAAAATGTTGTCTCCAAGGATTATAAAGAAAGTAGACTTGGATGTCCCTCCCTGACACCAGCGAAAACTTTAGTGGCGAATCTTCACCAATTGGCGAATTCTAGGAATCGGGCAAGTCGAAATTGGTGAATTAATCATACCCAACAGGGTGTCCAAATCACCTGGATTTTATGAACTATCAGCCTAATGCATGTCCATTTGCCAACAATTTTTTTTATGAGACATATTAAAGCAATAAATTTTCCATAACAGACTACGTGTTTCAAATGGACTGATTAATATTTTCGCCTAGAATCTCGGGATCATGTATAAAAACACCTACATATTCGCTAATACTATTAAAACAACATTATATGAGGACCCATTTTTCCAATAAAAAATTACAAATAGTTGATTGTGAAGACCCATTTCGCCAATTAAAATTTATAAATAGTTGCTTATGAGGACCTATTTCGTCGATAACTATAAGAGAGGGGGGCCAACCACTGCAAGGCCCCAGGTCACGAAAGGCCAAGAGCGGAAAGGTTTCCCTAACTTACCTCAGTTGCAAGGAAGATTAGGATAGGGGGGATGAGAATGATGAGGACTATGTGTCCTTCGATCACTCTACAATCTAGAGAGTTGAAGGGAGACTAGATGAGTCGCTTTTTAAGGTCAACTCTACATCTCAGGTAGCTCTCTGTCAAAGGACAAAAGTGTGGTTCTGGGATGACAACGCGGTGCATTGGCGTCTCGCAGGCGCATTGGCATCCGTACGATGAGAAAACCAGAGACACGAGGTTAAATCCTCAAGAAAGGATTGCTAGCCTAGTTTAGTGGTTTCTTGAACAACAAAATGAGATTAAGAAGAATGAAACATAAATACGAATGCGATAAAGGAAATATATTACCGCAATGGTGATGAAGATGATTTCGTACAACAATCCTCTCGCCAGCTTGCTTCAAGATCTCTCCACCTGCACACAATCAAAGGGGGGAAATGTTGGGGTTGTTTAGGGGCCTACCTCAATCAGACCCCCATTTTTGTGTTTCCACCTCCACAGATAGCCAAGTTTGCAACAATAGAAATAAAGATAAAAAAGGGAATACAAGCTATGTAAACAAAAGACACTACAAATAGTATGTGCTTACTCAACCAAAGATGATAGAGAAGATAAGAGGAGCTTACCACCTCCGTCCAAAGTGGTCAAGGCTTGTGGAGGAGAAAATGAGAGGAACTCAAGCCTCTACTGTAATGGTGTTTGTCCTGTGCTCGCACTATCAGAATGATGGAGTAGTGGATTATTGTTATGGAGTGTAAAGTGTTTCTACAAAGCTTGAAGATGGATGAATAAAGTGGAGAGAATGCTCAAAATGGTCTTGAAAAACTCTACTGAAGAGAAAAATGGATGAAGAATACAAAGGAAATGATGAAAAACGGCCATGTTCGGGTTGGCCAGCCGAAGAGGGGTGTTACATTTTGACTCCCAATAGGAAGTGTAATGTCTCTGCAGTCTTCAGTCACAGGAATTTGCCAAGGACGTAAGCGCATCGTGCGGACATCTACACGCCATGCGGGCGTCCCAGAAAGAAACGCCCCCACTGACACATAAAACAGGTGCCAAGTGGAGTGTGAGCAGTGGGCTTAAGTGGAATTAAGCCTCCGCCTTAAGTTTTATAAAGTGTAAGGGGGTAAAGGGGAATTTGTGTTAGGGGTGCCAATTCACACCTATACAATAACATTTAAAAATAATTACATTTGAAGACACATTTCGCCTTGAAAATTACAACGTATCGTTGTATAAGCACGCAAGATTCGCCAAATTTTTAATATACCATTTAAAAATCCTGCAAAATTTGCCAAATATGGATTGATATAAATACAATCAAAACTATCATTTATTCTTACACATTTTGTTCAGTTATGAGGTTCTACTTCTCGATTCAGAAGTCAGCGAAAGCCGAAAACGTAGACTTAAAGGTGAGTGATCATTTCTTCATAATGGTAGTAGTTATAATAATAAGATAAATCTTTATCTCTTTACCATTCTTGGTTCAGTCTTAAAGATGATTTTGAGTAGGGAATGGGATCTATATTCTTTGTCCTTCTTAAACAAGAAGACATGTTTTCCAGCTTTTATTCGAAGTGAGAGATTAATATGTCAAGCAGCAAGGGTAGGACTCTTTAGGGTAATGAAGAGACTGGGAGGCCATCAAAACGCCCAAAACATAGAGCTATCATACAGTCTTACTTTGGAATTGGCAAAGCTTTTGATCCATCAGATCAAGATGGAGCTACATCATCAACTCTTCCACCAAATATTAATGAAGAAGGCATTCACAATATCTCATCGCCATAGGAAGGTCAAGGT
Source organism: Sequoiadendron giganteum (assembly GCA_007115665.2). Taxonomy (NCBI): domain Eukaryota; kingdom Viridiplantae; phylum Streptophyta; class Pinopsida; order Cupressales; family Cupressaceae; genus Sequoiadendron; species Sequoiadendron giganteum. The sequence continues at coordinate 194,086,249 of CM021110.1, read as the reverse complement.
GAGATTGTCATCGAGTTAAATCAAAATATATCAAATGAGGATGGCAATACCGCTGAAGATGTTCCAAAGGATACCCTGGTTAGCCAGAATGAGATAATTGACTTGGATGAGGATGATGTTGGTATCAAGAAAAGAAAAGGCAAATCAAAATTGGGGCGAGAGTGGGAAATGACAAGGAATTTTCAACTTGGTTGGTTGTCGAAGTACCCATTCATTGTACCAGTGGGGGTAACAAATGAAAATGATATTGAAAAAGAAACACTATGCAAGTGTACAATTTGTAGTTGGAAATGTGGAAGAGACAAGACGTTGCAGCTAAAGCTTGACACTATAGAAAAGCATATTGGTAAAGTTTACGAAAAAAAAAATCATAGACGGGAAAGAACAATCAGTCGTACGATGGAAATCAAAGGAAGAATGTCTTCGTGTTAAGTATGTCGTAGAATATGAAGAGCATAACCATAGAATTTCGAAGCTTGAAGATTGTCAAGGTACACTTGAGGCTCATTTTGGAAAAACAATGGAAGTAGCAAGTTTTTCAAAAACTGTTTAGACGCGTGTTGTTTTTCATATTTTGTCCAGAGGGCATCCTATGACAGACTACCCAAAATATTCTAGTTTATTATCTTATTTGAGTGTTCCTCACTTTCCCTTCTTACATTAGTCAGTAAACACTAGATGGGAATGGGAAAATTGTCTTGCTATAGTGGAAAAGGAAGGTTTAAAGGAGAAAGTAAAAGAGTCAAATTTCATTTCATTATCTTTATATGAAGTTACTACGGTAGACAATACTTCTTGGGTATGTGTGCATTTCTATATTGTAGAACAACACGTTCACCAAGCTCATCTTCTTTGTGTTCATAAAATGAAGGACAATTCAACATCATAAAATCTATTTGAACTAGTCAAGAAATATTTGAATGAAATTGTAGGTATGGATGAGTTAACAATTGCCAAAAAGTTGGTGTGTGTAGGAGCTGATGGAGCTGTAGTGATGCAAGGTCAAAGGAGTAGTGTTTGCACAAGTTACAAACTACTTGTGCACCATACATGCTTGGCATTCACTACATGGCCCACGAAATGAATTTAGCATTCAAAATTGTAAGCAAGTTTCCTACAGTATCAAAAGTTGAAAATTTAGTTCACGAGATCCACACATACTTTTGTCGAAGTCCCAAACGTTTCCAATAATTTCAACATTTTGTTGAGGGAATAACACCAAGAAACAAGCTTCTCAAGGATGTTGATACTAGATGGATCTCTCTGCATAGACCGGCACAATGAGTTCTTTCAGAATATCAATCCTTGATTGGAGTGATGTACGAGCATTGCAACACAGTAGACAAAGCTCCTGACCTCTTACATAGGTTAAGCGATATAGAGACACTCTTGAATTTAGCTATTCTTCTCCCCATGTTAGATGTGATGAACAATCTTTTGAAGAAAGCCCAAGATATAACTATGTATATTAATGAATATGCCAATCTACGTAAACTTACATGCTTGGCCCTCGATCATCTATACCTAGATCTAACACAAGAAGGTGCAAATTATTTCATGTGGCGGAAAATTACTGATTTGAATAATCCTGATAATTATTTATAGTTTAATGTAAGTGGGCACTTATGTATCTGTGTACGTGGATATGAGATACCAGTGTACCATTGTAAGACAGTCAGGTGCTCTAGTAGAGAAGTAGTTGTTAACGAGGAAGATTTTAATGACATTGTTAAATATGTTAGTGATAATTTGAAGGAAATTGCAAAATCTCTTTCCTCAAATATTCATGAAAGATTCCCTCGACATTAAATACTTAAATCCATGGGTATTGTGTATCCTCAATTTTGGGTAAATCGAGATAACCCAAAATATTTTCATGATCAAGTAAAAATCTTGATTGAACAATTTTTCGAAAAAGGTAACATACAATGAGAAGACAATAAAAGGAATTTTAAATGAAAATAAGCTTAGACAACAATGTAAGAATTTTGTAACAACTATGAAGGACCAATATAAATCCATGGGCAAGGAGAAGGCCTTTGAACTAGGATCAATAAAAAAGGTTTGGACAAGCTTAGGTCAGAGTGAAATATTGCGTGATTTGATATCAGAATATTTCAAACTTGTTGATTTATGTCAAACAATGATATTGGGGTCGGTAGAAGATGAGAGAGTTTTCAGTACATTGGGGTTTTTGAAATCAAAGTTAAGAAATAAATTGGACAAGAATTTGGAAAATTGTTTGAGCATGAAAGGAACTGTATATAATGTCAAAAAAAATCCTTTTCAAAGGGCACTAGCAATCTTGAGGTCCACATGTGAAAGAAGAGGGACCAGGTTGTGCAACACAGACACTCCAATTCCAAATACTAGTACTGGTGGCACTGGCATTGGCAGTGGGACTAGGACAGATGACATTGACACAAATCACATAATGAATGTTGAATTTGAGACATAGGCCGAAGAAAATGAAGAGCAGACTCAGAATCAAGACGACTCTTTTACTTTATCTCAGGATGAGCGTCAGTTTGAGGATCCTGACTCCATTTAGGAAATGGAAGAGAATTAACAACTTTTAGGTATTTATACTGCACTTCATGAATCAGTTTCCATTGTTCCAAAGTCCAAATTGTAGTTGATGATATTGTATTTAGTATTCAATGAAATTGTGACTCATTGCACTTCATGAATCATATTACAAACTATAGTTGACAATATTTTATATTGTAGTTGATGATATTTTATATTGTATTCCATGAAATTGTGATATTTTATATTTTATATTATATTCCATGGTATTGAATTTGATGTGTGATTCTGCATCATTTTTAAAGAACAACACTTGTCACACTACTTATAAACTCCTATTGCATTTATATTCACAAAATATTTGATAAATAACTAAAAGGGATAGTAATCCATTTCTTTGAATAGAAGCTAACAGTTCAACATCCATAACTTAGAAGTTAGAAGCTCTACCAAACTGATAAACATTCCACAACAATGAAACTAACCAAACATCTATCATTCCAATAATAGATAATCCACTGGCAAAGTACTTAGCAAAAGTAGAATGAATCTGCACACCGTAACTCAAAGATTACGCATGCATGAACTTCGCCATTGTCTTTTTATAATGAAATAACAAAAAAGCAGTCAAAATAGCAGAGTCTTGATAACAGTTTAAGACAACCATTTTAGAAATTAAAATAAAAAGTCTTTGAAGTATCAAGAGAGCCAAATTAAAGAAAATAACATAAAAACTAAAAACTAATCAGGTCCCAACATCGACTCCTTCGCTTCCAATTGTTTCCACCTCTTGTTCCTCCAGTAATGCCTCTTGTGCCTTTACTCTTTTCCTGTATTCCTGATACTTGGTGACAATTATGGTGATTTTTTTGCTTCCTGGAGTTGTGGTGATTTGCAACCTTGTCCTCCATCTTGAAAGTGCACAGTTTGACTCAGCTAGCGATTCATAGATGTTAGTTTTTGCCTTAAATGAAGTCATATAGGTCTCCAAGTTACTCATTTTTTTGAACGAGTCTCCTAGTGGTTGTCTCAGGATCACCAAGTTCTTTATGATACACCTCTTTAAATTCCCTCGTTACATCTGCAACATCCAGTACCTTTTCACCGAAGTCATCTGTGAACTCCACTTCAAGAGCATTGAAGTTCTCCTTAATCTTCACCAATATTTCAAAGTATTTTTCTAACACTTTATTGATTTCCTTGATATATTCTTCATATACTGACAATTTCCATTCCAAGGAATCAAACCAACTAGGATCAATTTCTCTAGGGTTATCCACCATTTTTTCTTTTATTAACAAAGTGTGCTCCATGGAGAGTAATTCTCGAATATCCTTTGAAAGCAAAAATGTGCTACCATGTTGTCTCTTGATCTCCTCGAGCTCACCTACTAGTTCCTTTATTTTATCAAACACATTAACATAAAATTGCATAAATTTATGAATGTTGAAAAGACCATCCTAATAAAGCCCTTCTATCCATTCGCTACCAACTTTAGCATAACCTAAACTTTTCCTGACCCATTGCACAGTGTCAAAATCAATACCTTGAACATTTGAGCCTGAGACTTCCATAGTGACCGAAGTCACAAATGATAAAATAAAATTTCTTAAAGAAAGAATATTAGATTGCAACTGAAGGTTCTCCTTTTTTTGTTCTTTTCCTCTTTTGATCAATGCATTAACAGAGTAATTAGCATGATATCCATCACCTTCTAAATTAGATGGCCCCATATCAACATGAGTAACCTTATATTCGGCTTATGTTATCTCATTGTCGTTTAGGTCCTTTTTTGAATCAACAATCTCTAATAGTTGATGCTCAAAAGTGGAATCGGTGATAATTCGAGACATCTTCTTAGCCTTTTTGGGCTTTGATTGACCCTGCAACAACATGGCAACTGTATCTACTTCAATTTTCATTGCGGGAATATTCTTTCTTTTCTTCTCGACTGCTTTATTTAACCATACTAGAGAAGATGCCACTAATCCAGTGTCTCTACTTTCAACACTTACATTTTCTTTATTTTCAGTTGATTGAACACTAACAGAATGTGAAACATAATTATCTCATACCAGAGAAGGGTGATCTTCAAAGAATGTGGGAAAAGAATTATCATCAACTATTTATTGAAAAATGCCCTTAGAGTCTGTAGGCACTGTCTTTTCTTGACTAGCCTTTTTTCCTAGGTACCGAGGGTACACTATTTTGTTCACAAATTGATTTTAGCTTGGCCCCAGTGTCTTCTAGCTTCTCGTCATCTCCTCTTGATTGTGAGATAGTGCTAGATGGCCTAATTGACTGCTTTCCAATTGATATATTTATGCTAGAGGCCAGTACACTCCCTTGCTCTTTTTTCTGTGAAACTCTTTGCTCATGGGGAGAACTCGCACTTTGGAACCATTTTTCGTTCAACCAATTTGAAATTATTCTCAGAACAGGGGCAGGAAGGACCATTATGTCTCAAAATTCATCCTTCGATCAGTTAATTATGTACAAGGGTTCAGCAGCAGGGGCCTGATATTCAAGATCAAAGATCATCGAGTCTTCTTTTGCATCTTCTGAAATATTGAAAGAAATACCAAAAGCTTGTATTTGCCTTAGGTTCAATCTCATGAAATTTCTTCTATGCACCTCACCTTCATCTGTACAGTCTTCCCAAAAATCTTCAATATGAGGATGGTATTCATAGCTGCTAGCTCCATACAAATTTTTCTTAACATAACCCTTGCTATCAAAATTAGTTCTCATCGGCAAACACTGAAAATGGAAATCATTCAGGGCTTTCTTCACACCCCTAGAAATACTATTACTTTTGCAAGAAAATGAAGGCATGGAAAATGGAAAAGCATACCCCTTATTTCCCATGTTTGCATATTTAACATTTGCAATGGCCATCTATCGGCAAACTTCAAGAAAAACCAAGAAATCACTTGGGTAACGAGGAAATTTCATTGGAGCCTTCTCAAAACCTCTAATTTTAAGATAAGTGAATGTGTTGAACTAAATGTAGAAACTTACGAACCTCATTACTAGAGCAGTCGCTTCAGGTGAAACCCTAAGCTCAGGTTTTCCATCAATTCTTCTCACAATTTCCATTAAAAATGTGTCATTGATGTGGTATAAATTCCTCATTCCAACCTCCTTAGTGAGCTGTGGAAACCTTCTATACACAAGCGTGTCTGATGTCAGAGACCTTTGCGGTTCCAACCCTACCCAGACAGCCTCTTGACCGGCTAGAATGTAAACTAGGTATGAGCACATGTGGAAGGCAACAGTTTGTTGGAAATTTATCAATTTCTCATTTAAATGATAACTAATAATCTTAGCCTAGTAAATGAAGTTATTTTCCCTACAAATCACTAGAATAAAATGACATCTAAAATTCAAAAGAGTCTGAACATGCATTACCAACCACAGGATGTAGCAACGTGATAGCATTTGAAATTTCATCCTTAAAATGAACCCTTTTAAGCTTTGAGGGCAACTGAGACTTACCATTTTTCTCGGACTTCAACCAATTCTTCACAATGAAAGGTTTGCACCATTCCTCATTCATTCTGAAAAACTCATCACCAACAGCTACATACATTTCCTCTACAGTTTCCCTCTCTGGAATGCTTAATGCATGGGAAATGATTTCAAGAGTAATTCTTGCAATGACTGACCCGTCCACAACTCTAATTTCTCAAGTCTCTGGATTGTAGCCCCTTGTGCATGAAATCACCAGGTCGACGCTTTGTACAGCCTCAGGAAAACCTCCTGCGTGCACCAAACCGCTCTACAGAACTTTATCTTCCACTGTCGTTCTCTTCCTTTTCTCCAAGCGCACCAAGAACTCCTCCAAATTGAGGTGGCCAATTTAAGTGTCCCTCACACCAGACTTGTGATTTTGAATTCCACTCTACATGAGCACAAATTTTTGGAGTTAGAATGTTTGCAATTGAGAAGTACTAGCATTGGCATTTGGAAAAGAATGGGAATGCAGGCTAAATGACATATGTCAGTAAAAATTCACCACCCACGGGCACTTATGTTAGTAATTTTGGTAGGAAGTGCATTAAATGCAGCATTCAATTTCATTCCTCGAAAAGATAGCCTGTAAACTTGAAAGCTTTTTGAAATTCTTGAAAAGACAATTCAAGGTTAGTCCGTACATAGCATTCAATGAGATGATGGCACCTTTGAAAGCCAAGATAAGTCCATAATGTCGCGTGGTCATAGAAATTTGGAACCTTATAACCAAACTTAGAAGTTTCAAAGTTTTGGAAACCTCCAACTCACTGACTACAAAGAATCAAGATGTCTTTGACCAACAAAGACTTGCAACTCGACAAAGTAAACCAAGTCGGGGAATCTGGAAGTTATGAAAATTTAGAACTTTGTGACAAGGTTATAAAACTTTGAGGACTAGCGACAAAGGTTAGGAAAAGCACAAAATCCGTGACTTGTTCAACAAAGTGAACCAGGTCGAAGAATTTGCATGTTTTGAAAATTTAGAACTCTGCGACAAGGTTATAAAACTCTAAGGACTAGCGACTAAGGTTAAAAGTTACAGATAACAAGAAGTAAATATATTGAGCTTATTGATGAATATAATTTAAGAGTCAGTGAAAGGTTGCTAAACTTGAATTTTGTCTCTGGTTTAATGAACCAATTAAAATACCTTGATTAAAGCATGAATTCATATAAATGTTTAGTGGATCTGATAAATTATTAAGTAGTCATGGAGTTTGAGTATTGATGAATTATGTGTGAATTGTAATGCAATTTCACTAAGATTATGGATGCCTATAATTAAAATCACCTTATAGTTCATATTTTAATTGTGTTAAAAGTCAAACTTGAACATGTACTCAGTGATTCATCACTCAACTCAATGCTTAATAACATATTAACAATAGTATTAGTAGTATATACAACAATGAACATCAACAATCATTTAATATGTATCTAGTATTTGAAACCACAAACTTTTTCTTCAAATGATAAAAAAAATAATACAAATAATTGAACATCAACACATTACTGAAGTCTGAATTTTGAATTTGAGCTTTTTTATTGATTTTCACATGAAGGAGTACATAGAGGCATTGGCAATGCAAAATATTTCCCAAAGACAACTCTACATAGAGATGAGTAGTGAGTTGGAACTCGAAAACTCGTATTATCAAAGATTCAAAAATCAAATCACTGTATAACCTTTTATATCAACTTCCACTCTTCAGGTGGTGGAATTTCCATTTGTTATAACTGATGTTGTTTCACTTAATGTTTTGTTAACATTTCATGATTGTAATTGGAGCCTGTCTTGAATTCTTCAATCAATTTTTCATTCAAGGTTACCAAAGTTCTGATGAAATCCAAATAGTTCACCACATCTGGGTTATGAGGAAATTGGTCCAAATCAATCTTCCTTGCACTCTCCATCTTCTTTCTGAAATCATCCTTTCCAATGAATCACTCATTTGTGTCAAAATCCTCTAGAAAATCAAGCTTTATGAAGTTCCTTACCTTTTCATCCACCTTCTTCATCGTGTCTGCAACCAAATGCAAATATTCCTTTGTTTCATGCATTCTCGAACAATTTTCAATAATAGATGACAACTTCATTGAGGTAGCAATCTGATTAGTAATCCCTTTTGATTTCAAATCATTGTCACTAGCTTTGTAGACTATTTGTAGAACTTGATTTGCAGATTTCTCTAATGCCAACACATTTTTGTTGTCCACTAAATATTTGTTGAGCTTCTTATAATGTTGTCTGATATCAGCAATCAATTGAAACATGTCACACAAATTATAAAACCTCTACATTATTTCATCCTAGATCTTTTGTTTCATATGCCTCATTGTTTCTCTACAAAATGCAGATAATTTATTTTGGCAAGACTTAATTTAATTTTTTGCTTCCATCAGCTCTGCCTCCAATCTTTCATTTATTTTTCTCTCTTTCTCCAATTTTTGTTCCCACTGTGCATTTACATTCTCAATTCTTAGTTTTAATTTTTCTGAAGTGGATTTGTCTTCATCATATTTCTTGTCACTCTCATCTAGCCTTTGCTTTAGGTCATTCACTTCTCTCTCATTTTGTTTATCCTCTTTGCTTGTTGATGTAGAGGCAAATTTTCTTATTCTTTTTTCTAATTCATTGCTCTTGTTGTCTGCTGCTTTCCTCTTTGCTTTCTCATTTGCTAGGTCTACTTGTAACTTTTTCTATTTGGGTATGCAACCTTATCTTCTCTCTATCTTGCTTTAGCAATGATGTGTACACCAAATTATTATTCTTTTTTGATACATTAATTTTGCCAGTATTTTTGAGTCCAAAAAAATCCCATTGAAAATTGGTCACCTGGTATTCAAATCAATCCGTCTAATTTGTTGGTTTGTTTTGAACTATGGGAAAGAAAATTGTGTACTCCATGATTTCTTTATTTGTGTCAAATATGGGTAATACCATGGTTGTTGCAGGCTCTGAATTTATAGCAGACACACTCTTTATCAGTTGCTTCTTTTCTTTTTTATACAAGTCTGATTTCTTTTTAAACTCTTCAATTAAATCATAACCTGGGGACACAAGAACAATGGAATGCTTGAATGGTGAAGGAATAGGAGTACTTGCAGTTTCTAATAATGTCGTAGCCACACTAACTGCCAGTGGGGGAGTGCTTGGAAATAACTCCTTTGTGGTGGATCCACTGATAGTGTGACTTGGATTTGTCAAAATCCTTTGCCTCTTCTGTATGCCTTGATCACTTGGTGTTTTTGTGGTATCTTGTATTGTTTTCCTCTTGTGTGTAATTTGTTGTTGTAGTACATATTGACCACTACTAGTACTACTACCCATACCATCGCCACCAAAGGCAGTGCCAGTTGCACTAAGCTCTCCACCATGGGCATGTCCTAGTTATGATTGTATTTGACCATGAGGATGAGGGTTAGAAGCTTTAACAAATTGAATTGATTTGGCTCTACTTGTATGCCCTTGGTCTACTATTTTAGCTCCAAGGCCAGATCTATCAACTATTTTTCTATGTTGTACATCTATTATTGTAGGAATTCCTTTTCCTTAGGACCCCAAACCACCATCTTCATAACCCATTTTTTCAGCTATGGCTGCTCTTGAAGTATATGCTTCTTTTGTGGCCTCACTTAAACCAACTTTGATATGGATTTGTTCTACTTCTTCCTTATCATCATTAGGTTCATCATCAAATTCTTTTTTTCTATGTTCATCAAGATGCTCTATATTCCACAATTTGCCAAACTCAATATCTTCTTCATTATCTTCATACTCTGCAAGAGCTCTTGGATCACCTAGCTCCTTCCTCATAGACCAAAAGGCAACAATTTTTTATTGTGACCATTTTTTATCTGTAACTTCCTTCTCTAGAGAACCTGGAATTTTTACTCTACTAGATGGTTTATCACTTTTGTCATAAAAAATGTTGTATGTCTTGATTGTCTTTCAATGCAATGCCATAATTTCTCCTGACAATTGTTCAAAAGAAATACCATTCTCAGCAGCACTTTTCTCCATTTCTATTTTGACCTCATCCCAAGAATCCTTGTTTCTCAAGTTTTCAAGCAAGGGTTTACTTTGATGTTGAATTCTACTTGCAACATTCTTATTGGCCACAATCATTGATTTAATGATGTCACATGGATCATACTGCCAGTGATAGATAACATCAAAATATAAAAAATCAAAAGATTATGTGCCACACTAAATGCTTTTCTCTCGAATGTGAACCCTCCACATGAAAAAGGTAAAGAAGGAAATAAGGTCTTCTTTTGCTAACTGAGAAAGTGTAGTTCATCAGCACTCTGCATTTGCCTTACATATTCCAATGCAAAAACCCTTTATGTCACATGTATTGGAAGTTTGTATGGTTTTACTCCCGATCCATAAAATCTTAGTGATAGGCCAACATTGCGTACAAATAATAAGAAATATTTAACACTTTATAATGAGTTTCAGTTTGGTCTATACGTGTCAATCTGGGGGCATAAACTTGCGAGAGGTGTCATGGCTAAATTCCAATTGAAGGGGTGAAAGTCGTGAGCTGAGTGGGGATGAAATGCATATAAAACACACAAAATAAATTCTACAACAAATAAAAATGAGACTGGCGACAAGAATTGTCACTTCCTGGTGACAGGAACTATTCTATTCTAGTTGGCAACAAGAATTGTACAAAAAGCAAATTATGAGATGAAATCCTACTGTAATAATTGAAACATTAACACTCTAAATTCTATCTTATATAAGACTCAATTAACTCTCATAATTCTAAGATTAATCACGATGCATCAAAAAATACTGCAGAAATTATAATGACTTGTTCCATCAACTGGATATGCTACAACATGGCGACAGTGACTATCCATTTTACCAATCTTCTATTTTTGCGTATTTGAAACTTCTGACTACACACAACACTTGCAATAAATTAAACAATGAAATGTTTATGTGTAATAAACCAATATTTTTCACATAATTATTAAACAAATTAAATCCATACCTCACATGAAAATATAAAACAAGAAGTCCAATCAGTGACTAAGGAGTGGGCCCTCTTCCTAGACAGCCTACGAGTGATAGAATGAAAAGCTTTCTCTACATGAGAGCGACCATGCAATACTAATTTTATTAATTAGAAAATAATGTAGTTGATACAATATTCTGCCTATGTAAAAATACACTTATAGAAAATCTACTCCCGAGCTGATATTACAACCCATATATAAATATCAAATGATAGCCTAAGATAGAATAGTCCATATTAGAGATTAAAGGTTCATGTGAATCCTTGCTTGCAGGCAATGTTAAGATTGGTTAACCGCTGTCCATAAATGAAGAATGGTTATGTTACAGAAGAAAACAAAAATAGGAGATATGTGGAGTTCGATTTCCTCAAACAAAAAATTTGTATCATAGATGTGTTCCACACTATAGTGTTGAGGTGGCAATGAAAAGATAATCACATAGTTACAAATTGTTTTTTTTGTAACAAT
>CM021110.1:194015289-194074602 GCA_007115665.2 Sequoiadendron giganteum | reverse complement strand
GCTAGAATGTAAACTAGGTATGAGCACATGTGGAAGGCAACAGTTTGTTGGAAATTTATCAATTTCTCATTTAAATGATAACTAATAATCTTAGCCTAGTAAATGAAGTTATTTTCCCTACAAATCACTAGAATAAAATGACATCTAAAATTCAAAAGAGTCTGAACATGCATTACCAACCACAGGATGTAGCAACGTGATAGCATTTGAAATTTCATCCTTAAAATGAACCCTTTTAAGCTTTGAGGGCAACTGAGACTTACCATTTTTCTCGGACTTCAACCAATTCTTCACAATGAAAGGTTTGCACCATTCCTCATTCATTCTGAAAAACTCATCACCAACAGCTACATACATTTCCTCTACAGTTTCCCTCTCTGGAATGCTTAATGCATGGGAAATGATTTCAAGAGTAATTCTTGCAATGACTGACCCGTCCACAACTCTAATTTCTCAAGTCTCTGGATTGTAGCCCCTTGTGCATGAAATCACCAGGTCGACGCTTTGTACAGCCTCAGGAAAACCTCCTGCGTGCACCAAACCGCTCTACAGAACTTTATCTTCCACTGTCGTTCTCTTCCTTTTCTCCAAGCGCACCAAGAACTCCTCCAAATTGAGGTGGCCAATTTAAGTGTCCCTCACACCAGACTTGTGATTTTGAATTCCACTCTACATGAGCACAAATTTTTGGAGTTAGAATGTTTGCAATTGAGAAGTACTAGCATTGGCATTTGGAAAAGAATGGGAATGCAGGCTAAATGACATATGTCAGTAAAAATTCACCACCCACGGGCACTTATGTTAGTAATTTTGGTAGGAAGTGCATTAAATGCAGCATTCAATTTCATTCCTCGAAAAGATAGCCTGTAAACTTGAAAGCTTTTTGAAATTCTTGAAAAGACAATTCAAGGTTAGTCCGTACATAGCATTCAATGAGATGATGGCACCTTTGAAAGCCAAGATAAGTCCATAATGTCGCGTGGTCATAGAAATTTGGAACCTTATAACCAAACTTAGAAGTTTCAAAGTTTTGGAAACCTCCAACTCACTGACTACAAAGAATCAAGATGTCTTTGACCAACAAAGACTTGCAACTCGACAAAGTAAACCAAGTCGGGGAATCTGGAAGTTATGAAAATTTAGAACTTTGTGACAAGGTTATAAAACTTTGAGGACTAGCGACAAAGGTTAGGAAAAGCACAAAATCCGTGACTTGTTCAACAAAGTGAACCAGGTCGAAGAATTTGCATGTTTTGAAAATTTAGAACTCTGCGACAAGGTTATAAAACTCTAAGGACTAGCGACTAAGGTTAAAAGTTACAGATAACAAGAAGTAAATATATTGAGCTTATTGATGAATATAATTTAAGAGTCAGTGAAAGGTTGCTAAACTTGAATTTTGTCTCTGGTTTAATGAACCAATTAAAATACCTTGATTAAAGCATGAATTCATATAAATGTTTAGTGGATCTGATAAATTATTAAGTAGTCATGGAGTTTGAGTATTGATGAATTATGTGTGAATTGTAATGCAATTTCACTAAGATTATGGATGCCTATAATTAAAATCACCTTATAGTTCATATTTTAATTGTGTTAAAAGTCAAACTTGAACATGTACTCAGTGATTCATCACTCAACTCAATGCTTAATAACATATTAACAATAGTATTAGTAGTATATACAACAATGAACATCAACAATCATTTAATATGTATCTAGTATTTGAAACCACAAACTTTTTCTTCAAATGATAAAAAAAATAATACAAATAATTGAACATCAACACATTACTGAAGTCTGAATTTTGAATTTGAGCTTTTTTATTGATTTTCACATGAAGGAGTACATAGAGGCATTGGCAATGCAAAATATTTCCCAAAGACAACTCTACATAGAGATGAGTAGTGAGTTGGAACTCGAAAACTCGTATTATCAAAGATTCAAAAATCAAATCACTGTATAACCTTTTATATCAACTTCCACTCTTCAGGTGGTGGAATTTCCATTTGTTATAACTGATGTTGTTTCACTTAATGTTTTGTTAACATTTCATGATTGTAATTGGAGCCTGTCTTGAATTCTTCAATCAATTTTTCATTCAAGGTTACCAAAGTTCTGATGAAATCCAAATAGTTCACCACATCTGGGTTATGAGGAAATTGGTCCAAATCAATCTTCCTTGCACTCTCCATCTTCTTTCTGAAATCATCCTTTCCAATGAATCACTCATTTGTGTCAAAATCCTCTAGAAAATCAAGCTTTATGAAGTTCCTTACCTTTTCATCCACCTTCTTCATCGTGTCTGCAACCAAATGCAAATATTCCTTTGTTTCATGCATTCTCGAACAATTTTCAATAATAGATGACAACTTCATTGAGGTAGCAATCTGATTAGTAATCCCTTTTGATTTCAAATCATTGTCACTAGCTTTGTAGACTATTTGTAGAACTTGATTTGCAGATTTCTCTAATGCCAACACATTTTTGTTGTCCACTAAATATTTGTTGAGCTTCTTATAATGTTGTCTGATATCAGCAATCAATTGAAACATGTCACACAAATTATAAAACCTCTACATTATTTCATCCTAGATCTTTTGTTTCATATGCCTCATTGTTTCTCTACAAAATGCAGATAATTTATTTTGGCAAGACTTAATTTAATTTTTTGCTTCCATCAGCTCTGCCTCCAATCTTTCATTTATTTTTCTCTCTTTCTCCAATTTTTGTTCCCACTGTGCATTTACATTCTCAATTCTTAGTTTTAATTTTTCTGAAGTGGATTTGTCTTCATCATATTTCTTGTCACTCTCATCTAGCCTTTGCTTTAGGTCATTCACTTCTCTCTCATTTTGTTTATCCTCTTTGCTTGTTGATGTAGAGGCAAATTTTCTTATTCTTTTTTCTAATTCATTGCTCTTGTTGTCTGCTGCTTTCCTCTTTGCTTTCTCATTTGCTAGGTCTACTTGTAACTTTTTCTATTTGGGTATGCAACCTTATCTTCTCTCTATCTTGCTTTAGCAATGATGTGTACACCAAATTATTATTCTTTTTTGATACATTAATTTTGCCAGTATTTTTGAGTCCAAAAAAATCCCATTGAAAATTGGTCACCTGGTATTCAAATCAATCCGTCTAATTTGTTGGTTTGTTTTGAACTATGGGAAAGAAAATTGTGTACTCCATGATTTCTTTATTTGTGTCAAATATGGGTAATACCATGGTTGTTGCAGGCTCTGAATTTATAGCAGACACACTCTTTATCAGTTGCTTCTTTTCTTTTTTATACAAGTCTGATTTCTTTTTAAACTCTTCAATTAAATCATAACCTGGGGACACAAGAACAATGGAATGCTTGAATGGTGAAGGAATAGGAGTACTTGCAGTTTCTAATAATGTCGTAGCCACACTAACTGCCAGTGGGGGAGTGCTTGGAAATAACTCCTTTGTGGTGGATCCACTGATAGTGTGACTTGGATTTGTCAAAATCCTTTGCCTCTTCTGTATGCCTTGATCACTTGGTGTTTTTGTGGTATCTTGTATTGTTTTCCTCTTGTGTGTAATTTGTTGTTGTAGTACATATTGACCACTACTAGTACTACTACCCATACCATCGCCACCAAAGGCAGTGCCAGTTGCACTAAGCTCTCCACCATGGGCATGTCCTAGTTATGATTGTATTTGACCATGAGGATGAGGGTTAGAAGCTTTAACAAATTGAATTGATTTGGCTCTACTTGTATGCCCTTGGTCTACTATTTTAGCTCCAAGGCCAGATCTATCAACTATTTTTCTATGTTGTACATCTATTATTGTAGGAATTCCTTTTCCTTAGGACCCCAAACCACCATCTTCATAACCCATTTTTTCAGCTATGGCTGCTCTTGAAGTATATGCTTCTTTTGTGGCCTCACTTAAACCAACTTTGATATGGATTTGTTCTACTTCTTCCTTATCATCATTAGGTTCATCATCAAATTCTTTTTTTCTATGTTCATCAAGATGCTCTATATTCCACAATTTGCCAAACTCAATATCTTCTTCATTATCTTCATACTCTGCAAGAGCTCTTGGATCACCTAGCTCCTTCCTCATAGACCAAAAGGCAACAATTTTTTATTGTGACCATTTTTTATCTGTAACTTCCTTCTCTAGAGAACCTGGAATTTTTACTCTACTAGATGGTTTATCACTTTTGTCATAAAAAATGTTGTATGTCTTGATTGTCTTTCAATGCAATGCCATAATTTCTCCTGACAATTGTTCAAAAGAAATACCATTCTCAGCAGCACTTTTCTCCATTTCTATTTTGACCTCATCCCAAGAATCCTTGTTTCTCAAGTTTTCAAGCAAGGGTTTACTTTGATGTTGAATTCTACTTGCAACATTCTTATTGGCCACAATCATTGATTTAATGATGTCACATGGATCATACTGCCAGTGATAGATAACATCAAAATATAAAAAATCAAAAGATTATGTGCCACACTAAATGCTTTTCTCTCGAATGTGAACCCTCCACATGAAAAAGGTAAAGAAGGAAATAAGGTCTTCTTTTGCTAACTGAGAAAGTGTAGTTCATCAGCACTCTGCATTTGCCTTACATATTCCAATGCAAAAACCCTTTATGTCACATGTATTGGAAGTTTGTATGGTTTTACTCCCGATCCATAAAATCTTAGTGATAGGCCAACATTGCGTACAAATAATAAGAAATATTTAACACTTTATAATGAGTTTCAGTTTGGTCTATACGTGTCAATCTGGGGGCATAAACTTGCGAGAGGTGTCATGGCTAAATTCCAATTGAAGGGGTGAAAGTCGTGAGCTGAGTGGGGATGAAATGCATATAAAACACACAAAATAAATTCTACAACAAATAAAAATGAGACTGGCGACAAGAATTGTCACTTCCTGGTGACAGGAACTATTCTATTCTAGTTGGCAACAAGAATTGTACAAAAAGCAAATTATGAGATGAAATCCTACTGTAATAATTGAAACATTAACACTCTAAATTCTATCTTATATAAGACTCAATTAACTCTCATAATTCTAAGATTAATCACGATGCATCAAAAAATACTGCAGAAATTATAATGACTTGTTCCATCAACTGGATATGCTACAACATGGCGACAGTGACTATCCATTTTACCAATCTTCTATTTTTGCGTATTTGAAACTTCTGACTACACACAACACTTGCAATAAATTAAACAATGAAATGTTTATGTGTAATAAACCAATATTTTTCACATAATTATTAAACAAATTAAATCCATACCTCACATGAAAATATAAAACAAGAAGTCCAATCAGTGACTAAGGAGTGGGCCCTCTTCCTAGACAGCCTACGAGTGATAGAATGAAAAGCTTTCTCTACATGAGAGCGACCATGCAATACTAATTTTATTAATTAGAAAATAATGTAGTTGATACAATATTCTGCCTATGTAAAAATACACTTATAGAAAATCTACTCCCGAGCTGATATTACAACCCATATATAAATATCAAATGATAGCCTAAGATAGAATAGTCCATATTAGAGATTAAAGGTTCATGTGAATCCTTGCTTGCAGGCAATGTTAAGATTGGTTAACCGCTGTCCATAAATGAAGAATGGTTATGTTACAGAAGAAAACAAAAATAGGAGATATGTGGAGTTCGATTTCCTCAAACAAAAAATTTGTATCATAGATGTGTTCCACACTATAGTGTTGAGGTGGCAATGAAAAGCACTTGTAGAGGTAATTAACACCACTTTGGAGGTTGATGTCACCATTTGGAAAGATGGAAAAGATAAGTTGTTGATCAAAGAATAATAGACAATGATTCCTGACCAAAAAGTGACAAGAAGATCTGCAACTTAGAATTAACATGTTGCATAAATACAATCATATTTATTTATTCACATATTTTATCTAATAACTAAATTAAATATTACTTATATATATTAAATCATAAGCAACGGAAAATGGGAAAATGGTATAAAATGATATGAAAATGGAATGCGGGAATGATTATGAAGGTATATGAAAAAGGATGAAATGTGAAATAAAATGAGACATAATTGGCTCTCATCACTTAGCACAATATATTCTTCCATTAAGTACCAATCAACCAATTGCATTTATTTTCCTAGTTGAATGCAGTTTCTACATGACATAGGCAATCCAGGCATTGGAGTATTTGTAATTGCTTGATGCAATGGAGCCAAAAATTAGTCTACAAAATGACTGTAGTTCCTTCGAGAATCATGCATCCTTATCTCAATAGTCCATTCATATAGTCCATTCATATACTGGAGCCATTTTCTTTTCCTCGTCATTACTATAGGGTTGAATCTGAAGCTTGTTGGTCTGAAACATTCCTCTAAATTTGAATAGAAAAAGATAGCACAAGTAGGTTGTGAACCTAAATGTCTTGGTGGAACCTACTTTAATCATTAAAAAATGTTTATGCATGGATTCTACAATGTGTTGAATAAAATTATATTTGACATATTGAACACCATAATGGATATTATATACCATTTCAAGGAGGCTTGCACCCACTTCCAAATTGCTATCCAAACCGAGGCAAAATGCTAACATGGAAATAGTATCTTGAACCCATGGTTTAAAATATCCAAATCATAAGGAGACTTATGATCACCTTTCAATTTATTTCTATCCCGAACTATTTTATTTAAGAAAGCATTTTTCTCCCTTTCTTCCACTACTTCATAATCACTAGCAAGATTTTCTAGGTCAGTGTGGACGTTTTTAAATTCTTCAAGGTAAACCCCAACACTTTTGCAAGTTATTCTACATTAATGGATAACAATTATTCTTTGCTATATTTATTAACAATTTCTCTTTTTTTATCATCATAGTTTTGGGCACAGACCATGATAAATTTTGGGCAAGGGAAAACCTCATGTAACATCATGTGCCCTAATCTAGTTACCCATGGTGCATTGATACTTTTAACTTGCATTTGATTTGCAGCCTTATTCTGAGATGAAAATCTAAGTTCTGAGGTACGCCTACCATAGATTTCAGGATCATAAATATCATGGTACCCATCAGTGAAACCTGGGGCTTTAAGCAATTCTACATAATGTAATTTTTTATCGGACATTGCTCTAGTGGTACTGGTGGTAGACATGCTTATACAATGTGAAATTGTGAATTCCCCAATCCTATTAGTCCTCCTTAATTTTTCTTAATTCTTAAGTCTGTAAACCCTAAACCCAAACTTCAAAGTTTGACAAAATAATATTTTAGGAAACTTCAAATGATGAAACGTAGCCACATGAATTCTTTCACTTACCTGAATTCTGACTCTTGAAAAGATTAATGCTGTCAGTCATGGAAAATGGAATGGATTTGTAGTTTGTTGGAAGTGGAACTGTGGAACCCAAAACAGGGTGGTGCATTTCAATGAGCAATTTGAGATTCTGAAGACTTAAAAAAAATTACTTGACACTTAGCAGTACAAAGTACTTTTTTCTCAGAATTGGAACATTAAAGTGAATGAAACATCTTAGGTCTACATGTTACAAATTCTAAACCGTTGATATTTCTAAATCTAATGATTATAGGGTGATCTGGTGGTTTAATTTCGCAAGCCTATCGCTCTATGCATTTCATTATGAAATGCAACTACAACCATACATCAAATGTTCATCGAACGGTTGAAACTTGAGTAATTTATGATATGAAATTAGAATAATAAACATGTGTTTTAAAGTTGTTTTAAACTTTAGTGCGCTAGAAGCCTAGGATTGACATCAAGGTCAAGGGGCCGATAACTTAATGTTGCAAAGGAATTGAAAAAATTAATAATAATACTGGGAATCGGGGATCAGGTCAACAAAAAATTAGAAATCAATAACATTTTGGTAAACCTTAACAAGAGTGACAACTTTTAGTGTTTATATGTTTTTTGTCAATTTGATGGAAACTTTCTTTTTTCATTTGTACTGCTTTATGTTTTACTTTTAAATCTGCATGTAATTCTTTCATAAATAGATAATACTTAATAATTTCTTAAGGGAAAAAAATTGATTTGAATAGATTCATAGACACTGAAGTTCTGAACTCAGAAAATAACTCTTTGTTGTAAGTGTATATGAATAACGAAGAATAACACAACATAACCATTTATTTTATTACAACTGAATTACAATGTCACATTATTACAAAACTTTTTAAAGACGACTAGTTGTAGAGCAAGCAAGATCCTATTTTGTATAAATAACATATGTCACTTTACATAGACATAGTTTATTCCAAGTTGTTGCTCATGAAAATGGATTAGAAGTTGATTCCAATTTCCAAGCTTCTCCTGGTGACAACTTAATACAAACGTAACTCTAAAAATAAATGCATGATTCCAAGCTTTTGTTGGTGACAATGTAATACAAATCTGGCTCTGAAAATAAATGCAAGAGATTTTCCAAATGCCAACCATGCTGGGGAAAGGGCGGCTCCAATCATGTCAGGGAAAAGGGAGCTATGAAGATACAAAATATACTTATCCCCTTTGAGAACCAGAGTCATGCAAAATTTGAGGGGTTGTAAAATTACTCCCATCTTTTACCTACAACCTCAATGCACTGGGATAACACTTATCTCCATCAAAGCTCCTCATCCTAGTTCAAAACCTGTCTGAGAAGTCAAGTTAACCAAATCAACTTCTTTCCAATTCCACCCATTTTGAACTTGAAGGAAATTGGTCTTTTACTCTATAACTACACAACTGGAGGTAGGAGAATTTACAGTATCCCCAATAATACCACATCATCTTCTTCATGAATCCTTATTAACCCTAGAAATTGAAAACCCTTATGACACTATCCAGTATCCACTATCACTATCCCTATTTATGAGCCACTAGTGTTGCTACCAGCTTGATCCTTATTTACTTGTGACTCATACCGCCGTGCGTGTGAACTATGAGGTTGGGTATAATGATAATCGTGATTCGCACAAACCAAAAAAGTAACTTAATTGATTTGTGTAACTTAAGCCTTAGTACTTACATGTACAATTAAATTATTTAATCCGATTGACATTTGGCTACATGCCAATTGTACCTCAAGCTGACAAGCTATCAAAATCACTAGTACCACTCAAATGATATGAAATCATTACAAATATTATGTCATTAAAGCTATGAGCCTATGAGTTGTCAAACAAATTGCTTCAAATGTTCATATGGCTTTAATTGTCACCCGCAGTACAACTACCACACTTTCTTCAAAAATATTAAGAATTTGAATTAAATAAAATGCACAACGTCGAGGCATTGAAAATATAGAATGAGCCTTGATCTCACCACATATCTGCATCTAATGGTTCTAGTGTTATTCCAGAGGTTTCAATTCACAAGTCTTCTGCTTCAGAGATTTACTTCCGAAATGCAACTACAACTATGCATCGAAAATTTATCGAACGATCGTGGTTAGATTGATTTACGCTGACATTTGGCTACACATATGGAATATCCTTCATAAATTATTTTATAAGGTTGATAATTCAGCCTTGTTTGGCCTTTACATCCTTTGTGTAAAACGTTCTTAAGTTTTCAAGCCTTGGTCCCGTGAATATTTATTCACACACCGCTTTTTCCTTCGCGGTTTCTCTTTATTCTGTGGCTTCACCTTTTTATTTTGGTATCGCTTGCAGCTTCTCGGTAATCACCATGTGGTGTCCTATCAAAGCTTTCTTTTGGGTCATCTTGCCTTCCTTTTGCCGATCTCCGTTTTTTTGACACGTGGCCTCTACTTGTTTTTTCCTGAGTCGGGCCCACACTGCAGTTTCCTTCATGGGAGGTTTAACATGCGACGCTCATTCATGCATCCATTATCTCGGGTTCGACGCTTGTGCATCGGTCTTCATTTTGATTCCACTTGTTCTCTTCTTCTACTACTGCGTGGCCCATGTCTCTTCAAGAAGTGCCTGCTGGCATGCTGCTGGATGATCTTTCTGTTGGTGCTAGCTCAAGAAAATCTTGATCGTTGATGGCTTCGCAGAAGCATCTTTCTTGTTGGGGTCCTTAGGCGATGGACTGGCTTATTTAAGTAGTCTTTTCTTTATTTTATTGGTTGTTGTTAGATGGATAATATTTTCGCGAGCACTGGGAATTAGCCTTTGTAGTGTTTTTAATTGAACTTGAACTCGTAGACCGTGTCATTCAATTTGACCTTTCCATTTTCATGCATTTAATGGGACATTAAATTGTGCTTGTATTTTCTGAAATGTATGAACGTTTGTTTCAAGCTTTTGTAATCTTTATGCAACTTAATATAATACAAATCATGTTGCTACTCTTTTGTGTTAGCTTATGTTGTATGGGTTATATTATGCATTGATGTTCTTATGTTTGCAGTGTTGGGAATCATCTATTTGATAAACACTAGTTACTATTCGAGCCTTTGTCTTAGCATTGTGCTTAATTAATTCCTTTCTAATTTGGTGCATCACCTTAGCTTAGGTTTGTTTATTTTACGTTCATCTTCTTACCCTTTTCCTCCCCCCATTAAAAAATGAAGAGTCAGCTTCGATAAAACCCCAGAGGTCACTTAGCTACGCGCATAAGTCCCCCAATAGTTAAGTTTCCCATAAGGCTACTACCTATAATCTTTTGCGTCAACAGTTCTTTTTCTGGCACACCCGATGGGACACAAACTAACACATTCGCCTGATCAATAGGAGTGTATGATCCATAGGCCCGTCACTAGGTCTCAAACTGCAAGAATTCCTGGCCTGCTTGTACCACCATTGGTTTTAGTTCAGGCGAGAGATCGACAGGCTAATACTTCACCTCCCTCTTCTCCTTCATCTCTTGCACCAATGGCTGCTAGAAATTATGTAGCTTGGGATGTTGGTAGTCCTTTGATAGCACCTGTGCCTCCTGCAATGTGGGCTCCAATCCTGACTTCCGCTTTAAAAGTTGTCCCTAAGTTCTCTGAGGATGATTCAAAAACTCCAATGGAGCACTTGCAAGATGTAGTTGATGTATGTCTAGTGCGTGGCATTACCAATGAGAATGTGGCTTTGTGATTGCTCGTCGCCTCTTTCAGAGGGAAGGCGTTGGATTGTTATCGTACTCTTCCGATTAATACAGTTGCCACTTGGGATCAACTCGAAGATCCTTTCTATGAGCGCTTCTCAAATAGTGGCAACAAATCTTCGCTACATCACTAGCTGGCTCATATAAAGCGAGCTCCCCATGAAGCTTTGGCTGATTTCAATGCTTGGTTTCATTTGACTTAGCAGAGAGTTCATGTCGGTAGTCGACCACCTCCAGATCTGGCATTCATGTTCTATTTAAAATCTATAAATGTTGATATTTCTATGATGTTACAAGCTCTCGACGGAAATACCCTACCCGATGCATACAACCTTGTCGTTGTTAGTGTAATTAATTAATTAATTATTACACTAGCATAAGTTAACTTAGGTATTAATTAATCATATTAGTTCTAGGCTACTTTTTATCATTTAATAAAGTAGTTGAGATAAGATTCCCTTCTAGAAGATGAGTTGTCTTTTCTAGAACTTATCTCCATCTTGTTATCATTCCCTAGGTAGTTGGTTAGGGTTTCTTGTTGTCACATGAAGTGTGATTTGAACACTTGGCAACATCCTTTGTGTTAGAGTAAAGTAATTAATTAACTTTACTCTCCTCTTAAGATTTCGCCTTGCACACATATTAGTCATTTAATAATTAATATTAATTATTAAATGCACTCACCTTTAGGGTTAGGTTTTCCTTTTAGGTTTTGATCTCCTTTTATAAGGAGCGATCTCTTGTATTTCTTCATGCTCTATTTCATTTTTCTGGAATACATCTTGCATATTGTGAGAGCCAAACCCTTGTCTTGATCTCTCTCTTTCTCTGTGACAAGTCTTTTGCATGCAGGTATTAATCGGGGTCTGTGGATTTGCATTTCTCAAATCCTACATGGTATCAGAGCCAGATCTGCTGCAGCTTGTTCAGTTTTTTGAAAGATTTAGAGATCTAGGTTTGGCTGCATCAAATCTGTTTTCTTTTTCTAGTTTTTATTTGGAATAGGGGGGGATTTTTTTTTGGTGCACTTTCAGCTCAAACAGACCTCACCGTTGAGCTCACAGTGTCCAAAAACCCCTATTTTCATATAAAATTTGTCCGATTTGGCCACAATCGTTCTGGGAAGCAAAAAAAATTACCAAGACCGTACGACATAGTTTTCGAGGCAAAAAAATTCAAAAAAATATATAAAAAATCAAATTTTTATTGATTTTTGAAAGGTTTTTTATAATATTTTTGCGCCCCCAGTGTTAAATCCGGGCGCCGCCGGTCCGCCACCAAGCGGCCACCGGGCGACCACCCGGGCGTCACCAGGCCGCTGCCGGTGGACTGCGCAGCCCCCGTGGGCTTAACCTGCCAGTGCCAAGGTCACATGCAGGCCCAAGGGCTTCGGCCTTAGCTCCCAGCCTCCAGCCCCCTGGTCGTCCACGTGACCAGGGGCCGAAGACTTTTAGCCCTTGAGGGCTGTGGAAACTTTTTTAAAAACCCTTTTGAGCAACTTTCAGGGAATCGGGCGTATTTTTTGCATACGATCTCCATTTTGCAAAAACAAGATATCACCGGAAAGCTGGTTCCGGTGCCGTTCTGATGGTGTAGGAAATTTTTCAAAATTTTGTAGTTTGGATATAGTTTTTTGCAGTCAAAGTCAGATGATCTTTTTGCAGTCCGAGGGGCATAACTTGTTTAATTTTGCTTCGTTTTTCGAAAGCGAATAGGCATTGGAAAGGTGGTTCTATGCTCTTTCCAGATCTGTAGTTTATTTCACCAAAAAATTCTTTAGGTACAAAAAGATTTGTCTCAACCAATTACTGTTTTCTATTGTTTTTTGGCTTTCAGTTTGTACTGGCGATTGGATTTTTGCATTGTGGGGGGGGTGTTTTTTCCTGCTTTCTGTTATTTACATCAGAAAACTAGAATCTATAAACACCAAAACAAAACAAAAAACCCCTTCTGCATCTTCTATCTAGTTCTGAAAGACCACTTAATAATAATAAAAAAATTCAGAGCAGTTGAGGCACAGTTCACAGCATGGCCGACAGATCTATTGAGCTTCTCACACCGCATAATTATCACACTTGGAAGGGTCGCATGATGACACTTCTTCAGTCTCGAGGGTTATGGTCCTGTTTGGATGCGGTTCAGCCTCCATTGACTCGTGCCTTTGAGGTTATGTAGCACAGGAACAATATGGATTAGGCTATGGGATTGATTGCTTTGCACATTTCAGACAGTCTCCTGTTTCATCTTGAAGGGTGTCTCACACCTAGGGCCTATTGGACCAAGTTTGAGAGACTTTTTGGCACTATCAGCAAGTTTAGAGCATTGCAGATTGAGGCAGAGTTGACTTCACTTGTACCTGATTCTTTTCCCTCCATTGAGGACTTTCTGATGAAATTCAAACAACAGAGATCTCTTCTACAGGGTTGTGGTAAGGTTAAGACTGATACAGAGTGTATTTACCTGATTTTGTCAAAACTTCATGGGAACTTTCAGATATTCTCATCTACCTTCCATTCCACTATGGATGCCTTGGGTGCACATTTTACCATGCCTTCTTTTGAGGTGTTTTGTGATCGTTTGACACGAGAGCAGGCTAAGATATCACAGTTGGATGCTCTCACAGGATCACCGCACCAAGCATTGGTAGCACAGTCATATCAGGGGAAGCAGAAGCAGAAGCAGAAACAAAAACCACAGACCACAGAGCATTGGAAGGATTCTAGTTCACAGAAGACTTCTGATTCACCTTCTCCTAAGGGGGAATCATCGAAGAAAGATAGACCTAAGTGTGCTTATTGCACTAAGCTAGGACATGATGAGTCCAAGTGTTATGAGAAGAAGATAGATGGATATGCAAAACAGGTTTCAGATTTGACAGCTCTTCTTGAGAAGAACCATATTCATCACTCTTCTTCATCTACTTCAGGCGGGTCTTCTTCTTCACCATCATTCCAGATAGATGGACAGGCCCCACATAAGGGTCATGCATTATGTGCAACCACCAGTTCACATTCATCTAGATGGCTATTGGATTCAGGTGCTTCACACCATATGGCATCTTCTCAGGACATGTTCTCATCTTTCGAGGCTGCGTCCTCACCACACATATTGATGGGTAATAACACTTATATGAGTGTATGTGGGAAAGGTTCTATCGATATTGATGACGGTACATTCAATAATGTACTATGTGTTCCATCTTTGTCCACTAACCTTCTCTCCATCTATCAGTTTGCTCACAGTGGGACAGGGAAGACAGTTGAGTTCACACCTAATTCAGTGCACATCAGAGACATTCAGACTAGCAACATTATTGCAACAGGGACAGTTGATCATTCTTCTCGATTGTATGCATTTACACACTTTGGTCCACCATCTCCCTCTCTTTCTACAAGAGAGCATGTAGTATCTGAGGAGAAGTTCGGTCACTTGAACTTATGTGTTCTTCCATCTGTTCATGAGACTAGTGTTGAGACTTCTACACCTCTTCCTCCTGTTGAGATCACATTTGTTCAGCAGGATACCTCTTCAATTGTGACTGACATTGTTGCTCCACTCATCAAGCCATCAAGTTCACTTGTTGAGGCCATATCAGAGGATATTCCTTCTCTCACAGATGAAAGATTCAGCACACCTGTTATCCCTTCTTCATTGGAGATTCCATTTCAGGATCATCTTGAGTTGTTTGATTCACCATTTTGGTATTCATACACTCATGTTGTTGTTTCGTTCTTCAGTGCGCATCATCTAGGACTTCCATTTTCACCTCACATCCAGGGATTTCCTCTTCTTCGACCGTTGGATCTGTTTCTTCCTCCGAGGTGACACATCGGTTTGATCATTAGCACAGGGGTTCTCTCATTCTGGGGGGGCTTTGGAGTCTCCACTCTCTCTCATGGGGGGGTATCTGATTGTATATCTGCATATGTTCTTGAGAGAGTCTCTTGAGACATTTCATTTGTACTTTCTTTTTGCATCTCTTTTTGGAGAGGAGTTTTTTCCCACTGGGTTTTCTCCTTTTCTCCGTTTCATAGAGATTTCCTTGTACTTGGGTACCTGATCAGGCCTAGTTGCCGGGACCCAATTTTACTTTCATGCATTGTAGTTACTTTTGCTTTCTTGCACTAGTTTGTAGCTGCACTCTTGCTCATCTTAAGGGGGGGTGTTAGAGTAAAGTAATTAATTAACTTTACTCTCCTCTTAAGATTTCGCCTTGCACACATATTAGTCATTTAATAATTAATATTAATTATTAAATGCACTCACCTTTAGGGTTAGGTTTTCCTTTTAGGTTTTGATCTCCTTCTATAAGGATCGATCTCTTGTATTTTCTTGGATGCTCTATTCATTTTTCTGGAATACAACTTGCACATTGTGAGAGCCAAACCCTTGTCTTGATCTCTCTCTTTCTCTGTGACAAGTCTTTTACATGCAGGTATTGATCGGGTTCTGTGGATTTGCATTTCTCAAATCCTACACTTTGCATTCTAGGTTTAACACTTGCCTATATAATCAGGCATATGTACTCTTTGTAAATCATATTCTGTATATCAATCAGATAATCTCTATTTGCATGCCCTTAGTTGCAACACTTTCTATGTGGGTGAATTTTTTCTTGGCAGTTCCTTTGAAGTGTGCGCAGCTTCATTGGATGATTCAACATCCATTATTCCAACATGGTATCAAAGCCATTCCATTGAAGGTTCATCCCAGTATCAAGAAAGTTGTGTCACAAAGATTCTTGCAGGCTTGAAGGTTTCCATTGCAGGCTACTTGACTCCACCCGGGGACCAAGCTGATTTTTGGAGCAGATAGAGTCAGATCCGAGCTCGCCATTGTCTTCAGAAGGCCTCGAAACCCTAAGATTGCCTGCCCATTCGTCCGATTTGGACATATTTCATCTGGGAGCCAGTTGAGGTACAATCTAGGGTTTGCAATATTTTTGTACTATCCGTACAAATTTGCAGGAAAATATCTCCCCTCTCAGTCCTCTTAAAAGGCAATTTTTTTTAGATCTGCGGGCAATTTTTATTTAAAAAAACGGGCTTATTTTTATAGTTCTGGCAAAAATTTAAAAATTCGGGCGACCTACAATAAAATTAGAATCGACATATAGGGGTTATATATTTATTTCCGCGGACTATAGTTTTCTATCGGCATTCTTTTTTTTGAATTTCTATTTTAGCATTATTCAAAAAATATATATATTTGGGGGGTCGTTTATTTTTTTTAAAAAGTCTGCAGATTTACGTTGGTCGGCCGCATTCATTTTCTGCAGGGGGTGAAGTACAAGTTTGTCGTCCACATGGTGGGTCCCGTCGTCACATTTGTCGGTGTCTCCCACCGACCGCTTCTCCCTTACCGCCATTCTCCAGCCGCCGGTTACCGGAGCTCCTCCTGCCAGCGTTCTTCCGGCCCGTTCCCGACCGCTCTCCGCCCACCACTCCGACCACCACCCCTTCGCTCTATCCGAGCCGTGCCACCTGGTTCCGCCGCCCACGAGCCGCTCCACCGCCGCCATCACTGGCGGTGCATTTTTTTAATAAAATTGCCAGCTTGCCCTGCGGTCATATCAGCGACCAGGGGCCCATTTTTTTTGCCCGGGGGTGCTTATTTCTTGCACCTATTTAGCCTGCAGGCCCTAATAGGGCATTTTTTTTTCTGAGGGGCATCATTTCTCGCCAAGATATCAAAAATCGCCAAATGAGATACCATCAGAAAGAGAATTCAGAGCACTATTCAGTGGTGCCCTCTATTTTGCAAAAAAATCTGCTATAAAAATCTACAGTCAACTGAAGTCAACCCTTCATTTTGGACATAAAGGCTCATATATTTGTAACCGTTGATTGAAATTCAATGATTCCAGTGGCATCAGGAAGGTAATTCAGAGCTCTTTTTCATCAATCCAGTCACTTTGATCAGTTTCGGCTCCAGGTACTCTTGCATTGGTTTTGTTCAATTTGGTGCATTTGTTCAATAACTTGGATATCCTGAAGCTTGGGAAAAGGTATTTTTGTTTTGGGTGGCATCACTTCAGTTGCATATCAGTTTTGGAAGTTTCTATTTGATATTGAAGGTCATTATCTATTTATTTTGGAGAAATTTGATTGTACATTATGGGGCTTGCATATTATCCTTCTTTGACTATGTTGCACACGGGAAACTATAAACAATGGCGGGATGGGATCATACACCATCTCCAATCACGTGCATTGTTGCCACATTTGTATGGTACAATTCCCCATCTGAGTGAAGGTATTCATGAGTTTGCTTGGAGTTGCAACAGATATACAGTCTTAGAGATCATTTCAATGCAAATTGATTGTGATGTTTTGATTTTTATTGATCATTGTGATTGTCCTCACATCCTTTGGACTAAGCTTTGGGAGATATATGGAGATTCAGATACTCCACCCTTCCTTAATGATCTGGTTTCAAAATGTCAGTTTTCAGATCAGGTACCCCATGATGATATTGTTATGCAAGAGGTTGTTTGTTTGGAATGCCTTGAATCTTTCGAAGAGGTTGGCAAGGTTGCTTCAGATGATTCTTCTTCTCCATCAGAGACAGTTGGTATCCCTTCACATTCAGTGATTCCTTGTCTAGATTCATTGATTGAGGCTTCCATCATCATCATTCATCAGGACACATTCCATTTTCCAGACTTGACATCACAGGATGGCTTTGTTTCAGGTATCACTGACTTGGCTACTTCTACAGGTTTGGAGAACTTTCTTGAGGGGATATCACTCCTCTATTCAGATTCTACTTTGGAGAGTTTTCTTGAGTCTCCTCATTCTTTTGTCTCAACCTTAATTGGGGATCCAGAGACTATCTTGGAGGCACTTGCTTTCTCTTCAGAGATTTCATATATGAGACTTCCTCCATCTTCATTGGAGTTTCTTCCACATCTACCATTGGATTGGTTTCAGTCTTCTCTCAGTGGTTTTGAGGACACTTCATTATGGGGGGGCAATCAAGTCTCCATCATTTCCTTCGATGGAAGGAACATCACATTGCCGTCTTTGGATCATGTTCAACATCAGTTTCTACATTGTTCTGATTTGTCACCTTCTACATTGATTGGGTATGTACCTGAGTGGGTTGTGGCATCTTCATCTTCATCAGGCAAGGAGAATATGAGCAGCTTTCAGAGACATCATCAGCATTCATATTCATTCTTCCTTCCTTCAATTCCTATCCGGAATGGGAAGCATCTCTGCACTTGCACCTGGTTTTGTTTCTTCCAAAAGGGAGACAAGTTGTTTGTCAATATTGGATCATATTTTGTCTACATACACTTACCTTTTTTGCAGGTGATCACATCTTTTGGGGGGGCTATCTAGTCTCTCTATTTCCCTCTTATGGGGGGGCCATTGATTGTATTGTATCCATGTGATGATTGTTGTCCTTGGGGGGATGATGTTGAGTCCTCCAATCATCACCTTTCTGCATTTCATCTCCTTTTTTGGAGAGGGGTTTTCTTCCCACTGGGTTTTCATCTTTTCTCTGTTTGTGGGAGATTAGTTACATTTTCATCATATGTACATGGGTACCTAATATGGCCATTAGCCGAGACCCATCATCATCATCATCATCATCATGCATAATCATTGCATTTTCATTTCCTCCCTAAGTTGCACTTATGGGGGGGTGTTAGTGTAATTAATTAATTAATTATTACACTAGCATAAGTTAACTTAGGTATTAATTAATCATATTAGTCCTAGGTTACTTTTTATCATTTAATAAAGTTGTTGAGATAATATTCCCTTCTAGAAGATGAGTTATCTTTTCTAGAACTTATCTCCATCTTGTTATCATTCCCTAGGTAGTTGGTTAGGGTTTCTTGTTGTCACATGAAGTGTGATTTGAACACTTGGCAACATCCTTTGCATTCTAGGTTTAGCACTTGCCTATATAATCAGGCATATGTACTCTTTGTAAATCATATTCTGTATATGAATCAGATAATCTCTATTTGCATGCCCTTAGTTGCAACACTTTATGTGTGGTTGAATTTCTTCTTGGCAGGTCCTCTGAAGTGTGTGCAGCTTCATTGGATGATTCAACATCCGTTATTCCAACAGTCGTCACTGCGGAGAATAATCTTATTGCTACCGAAAAATTGGCGCTGAGACCTATCATGCCATTATTCCTAGAATCGATCGAAGTAGAACCAGAGGTAGCTTCAACCAATGTTCCTACAACTCCCCAGTCTATGTATGTGTACCCGAGAATGATGTCAAGCGTGGCTCCAGTGCCTAGCCCCCTGGCGGTTGAAGTAAATGACATGAAGGAGCAAATGCAAACCATGAAAAATAAATTAACCAGTATGAAGTGGCAACAATATAGTTACCAAAATCCTGCTTACCAAAACTACCAAGGTAGGAAGGCTCCTTTCTAGCCGAGCTAGTGGCAGGATAGATCGCACAAAAATACCCAAGCTCAACAAAATAATCAGATCGTCCCTGTGACTATGCCGATGTATACCGTCTATCCTAGTTCAAGCAAGGAGCTAGTAGCAGAACAAAACAATCTTGCCAAGGAGATTAATTCATGGTGCTTCCTTTGCAATGATGCACATATGCCCTGAAATTGTCTGTGAGGGAATTTACAACAGAGAATAGCAGAGAAATGAAGTCAAGGCATCATACTTGATCATAGAGGTCATACACATACCTCTCAGCAAATGGACAATGCAGTTCTCACTGCTCAAATGCAAGGAATGTCTATAGAGCTGGAGCTAGAAATAGCTCTGGACCAGACACTCTTTTCTTGGATGGAAGGAGAGGAGTCAACATTCCTTAATGATATTCCAGTAACCCAAGTGTCGCAAGTATAGTCAAATTACAATACTTGTTCCAAGCGAAGGCTCATTGGAGAATTCACATCTTTATAGACTGAAGGGTCACCTAATTCAATGCCCAATCTGTCAGCAAATCTATCATCAATTCCACAATAGTCTAAGGTGGTTGTTCCCAATCCCACGAATCCACCTCCTCTGAAAGCAAGAGCTCCCATGGCCACCCTAGCTGTTGCCAAACAACTAGATGCACTAGCTACAAGGAAAAAGGAGCAAGCTACCATAACTCATCAGTCACAAATGCCATTCAACGTGGTGGAACAACTAAAGAAATCCTCTGCTAATGTTTCTTTGTGGGATATCCTGGCCATCCCAGAGAAAAAGTTGTTATTACAGAAGCCATTATCAAGAGAAGAAGACATGAAAATGCTTGAGCAACCATCAGAAGATAAGGCATCCAAACCGGACCTAGATAGAGTTCTAGCAAATCAACCAGAAGAAAAACAAGTTGAAAAAGAGAGTAAGCCTAAACCCAAGCCTTTCTTTCTAACACTTATCATTGGTAACAAAATACTGCATAATTGTATGATTGACTCTGGTGCTAGCACCACCACCATGCCTAAGCAAGTAGTTGAAGCTCTGGGAATCGAATACGAGCCTTTGAAGAAGGTAGTCATGCAACTCGACGAGAACAAGGTTGAAACCGTCAGAGTAATAAAAGGATTGCCTATGAAATTATTTGCTTGTCCCAGCATTACTGTGAATCAATATACTATGCTCATTGACATCCCTCCTTTGTTTGGGATATGTCTGTCCCGAGAATTCACTACAAATGTTGGAGGTTATCTAGCATTGGATTGGTCGCACCTGATCCTAAGAACCAAGCATGAAGCTAAGATGAAGTTATTGTCAGAATCTTTGCATTCTGAATATGTGGTTGATGAAGCCATGATCAATTTTGAGGCAGCACATACCTCAATCACTTTCAGAGAGATGCTCAATGTCTAACTCCTTAAGGAAGAAGAAGCAAGCAACTCTCAGACGAAGAAGGAAGAAGATATTTTAAATAAATTCATAGAAATAGATCCTTTTGGCAACTATCATGCAACTAGGCTAGGAACATATGCCATACATGAAGAGGACAAGATAATGCCCAGAGTGACTAAAGAGTCTGGAGGTGAAGCATCCTCAGAGTTATGGACTTTTCACTTTGACAAAGAAAGATGAAAAGTAGGAGCCGACGTAGGAATATGTTTAATATCTCCATCCAAAGGAAAGACCTTAAGGTCTTACTGCTTTCAGTTCACATGCTCAAACAACGAAGCAGAATATGAAGGCCTTGTTCATGGCTTGAGCTTAGCGGAACGAATGGGTGAAAAGTAAATACGGGTGTTCGGAGATTCAAAATTGGTGGTCAAAAAAATCTAAGGGCTATTTGCCGCCAAGAATGGTTGTATGCAATCATACTGACATAGGGTCTGGGACCTAATTGAAGGCTTCAAAGCATTCAACATCCAAGCTGCACCTAGAGAGCAGAACTCTGAAGCAGACTGAATGACAACTGTCGAATCTCAGTTTGAGCCAACTTTCGAGTTAATTAACAACAAACATTCAGTGCGAGTGATCATGTGGCCTGTAGTCCCAAATAATGATCAAGACTGGAATTTTTTTGATAGTGATGCTTATATCGTGTCATTTCTCCAGTTGTCTAGAGAATTTTTTGACCAATTATAGCTGAAAATCGTTGAGGCCTATGAGGATCAAGTAATCCAGCTTAAATCGAACAAGATCCCAGGGGTCTAGTTACTCTCAAGAGTATTTTTTATTCTGATGATGCAAGGAAAGACAAGAGAAATCTTGTAGCTGATAAAGGCAATTATACCGATTTGCACATCGGAGAAGATAAAAAGCTTAAGGTTGGAAAAAGAGTCTCGCAGAAGAATAAAGAAAGGTTGAAACATTTTTGCGAGGAGTATCCGAGTGTGGTAGCATGGTCATATGATGATCTTAAGGGATATGATCCTAGGATTATCTAACACACCATTGAGCTACTAGAAGCAACAAAACCCGTGCGTCAAAGGTAGAGGCCAGTAAATCCAAAGATCGAGTCACTAATGTCACAAGAATTAAATAAGTTGATTGCATCTCAGATAGTGTTCCTGATCAAACACAACACTTGGATGTCTAACTTGGTGCCGGTCCGGAAGAAGAATGGTGATATATGGCTGTGCATTGACTTCTGAGACCTAAATAGAGGGTCCCTGAAGGACCACTACCCCTTGCCTTCCATGGAGGTGATTCTGCAAACAGTTGTTGGTTCTGATATTTTTTCAATGCTGGATGGTTTCTTTGGCTATAATAAGATTCGTGTGAAAGAGGAGGACCAACACAAAATGGCATTTACTACTAAGTGGGGGACATACACTTATGCTAAAATTCCCTTCAAACTTTCAAATGCCAGAGCCACTTTCCAACGAGCTATGGACATTTCTTTCAAGGATTTGATACATAAGATCATTTTTATTTATCTTGATGACCTGATGGTGTTCTCAAAATCTATCGAGGATCATTTTGATCATCTCGAGCTTGTCTTCCAGAAATGCCAAGAGTTCAGGATTTCTTTGAACCCGAAGAAATGTATGTTTGGGGTCCCACAAGGGAAGCTATTGGGTTATGTTGTCTCAAAGGAAGGTATTGTCATCAATCCAGAAAGGGTTAAAGTGATCAAGGAACTCCCTCTACTTGTCAACAAAAAATGAGTTCAATCTTTTTTGGGCAAGGTTAACTTCATCACCCAATTCATAGAAGACTTCGTAGGGATCGTTTGACCCATCACCTTGATGTTGAAAAAAGACCAGATTTTCAAATGGACAACGAAAGCTAGAAAAGATTTTGAACGGATAAAAGAGGTCATCTCTTCTGCTCCCATGGTTGTTAATCCAGATTTGTCGAAAGACTTCATTGTGTATGTCTTTGGTGGTAGCATGAGTATCGCTATTGTCTTGATGCAGAAGGATGATGAAGATAAAAGATAATCACCTATTGCCTTCTATTAGGGCACTCTGAAAGATTGTGAGGTGAAGTACAACTTTCTGGAGAAGCAATATTTTGCTATTGTAAAGGGGTTGAAGAAGTTTTGACACCTCATATCATGCAACAAGGTGATTATTTATGTGTCGCACCCTAGTGTGAGAGAATATATTATGGAAGGTGAAATCACTAAGAAGCGCGCTAATTGGATAACCAAAATTCTTGAGTATGAAATCGAGATCAAGCCACTCAAGAATATGAAAGGGAAGGGGCTATGCAAATATTTGGCTGAAAACAATGAAGCAATTACTGAGTCTGAAGTCCCAGAACCCGTGCTACTAAATGAAGAGAGTTCTAGAGATGATTGGCTGGACACCAGAATTAATTTTATGCAAACAGGAAGGTATGCGCCCGACCTCCCCTCATTTAAAAGGAATTTTTATCGACTGCACCAATGGTTATGTACTCTTGGAAGGAGTTCTTTCCAAAAGAAACTTCAATGGCGTCTTGTTAAGATGTGTAACACAAGAGCACTCAAAAAGGATATTGGAGCAGTACCACAGCGGCCCAGCCAGAGGACATTTTTTCAGCAAAAATTACTGCAATCAAGATTATGTGTGCTGGTTATTTCTGGCCTACATTATTTAAGGAGTCATATTCATTGATGAAGTATTGCAACGAGTGTCAGTTTTTTGTTGGGAAAAGGAAAAATGTTGCCATGCCACCGAAACCAATTGTAGTGGAAGAGCCATTTTCTCAATGGGGTCTCAACTTCATTGGCATGATCAATCCGTTTTCATCAAGCAGACACAGGTGGACCCTAATGGCAATTGACTATTTCACCAGATGGACTGAGGTTGTACCATTGAAGAATGCAACAAAGGAAAAAATCATGAATTTTATGGAGGAAATGGTAGCCAGGTTTGGCCCACCAGAGATAATTATATCAGATAATGCTAAAGCTTTTCTTGGCTCCAAAATTATCCAATTTGCACTAAAGTATGGAGTCTTCCTAAAGACATCTTCTAACTACTACCCATAAGGGAATGGCCTTGTTGAATCTACAAACAAGAACCTCATCAAGTTGATCAAGAGAATAGGTTTTGAACATCAAAGGGAGTGGCATAAACACCTCCGAACAACACTATGGGCAGACCGTATCATGCCCAAGCAAATATTGAAAACATCTCCTTACGAGATAGTATACGGGAAGGAGGTGTTATTGCCAATCTCTATGGAAATGCCTACAATCCAACTACTCAAGTGTCTTGAAATTGAGCAAAATGGAGCGATCGAGGTGTGGTTTTGAAAATTACTTGAAGTTCAAGAGAAAAAAGAGCATGCTCTCGAGGCAATGACCAACCGACAATAGGTGATAAATAAAAGGTTCGACAAGAAAACTTCTGACCAGGGTCTGCAATGTGGAGACTTGGTGCTCAATTTTAACAAGCATGGAGCAAGGCCCGATCAACATGGCAAGTTTGATAGTCTCTGGGAAGGACCATTCAAAATCAAACAGTGCAAGCAATGCCAACTTGTTTGAGTTAGAAACAATGGAGGGTGAGGCCTTGGGTATTCCAGTTAATGGAATACACCTCAAAAAATTCAATTAATTTGACTTTTGCAGTAAGTGTGTAAATATGTTTATATTTTCCCTACTTTGTTAGTTTTGGGTTATTCTCATTGATTTCTTAGATCAACAACCACATTGATGCAAAGATTTAAAATAAAATGAGGAAATGAGACAAAATATAGGAAAATAAATATATTGTATTAATTATAGAGACATTTAGATTTGTATACATGCTGACTTAATGCGGCCCTTAGCCATGTTCCAAAATACATATATATATTGTCGCTGAAAAGTGTTGCAGAGAATGTTTCATATACAAAAACAAATCTTTTAGGATGAATTCATTGGTTGGTGTGCTTGATTACAATCAAGTAATCATTAAATGCAAAGGCTCGTGAAAAGATATGGCGATGCTGATTTTGTGCTTTTTCCAAGAAAAAATAAGATCCACCGTATGTGAAGTCATATCTCTTAAATGTGTAGAGTCTTTTGGAAAGTTGGCGGTCTCTTCACATGCATGAAAGGGGTTAGTGGTGCATGGAATAACTAATTTGAAAAGATAGTATGTACCCTTGCTAATCTGATATTCTTGAAAACCAAAAAGAGAGATAGGAGCATGCAGAGGGCATTAATTGTGCAAGGTTGACAAAGTGTGTAACCGCCTAATTATTTTGCAAAGATAAAGAAGGGTTTTCAAAAACTAAGTTACAGAGATTGCAGAGTTCTTCGAAGACATAAGTAAAATGGTTGAAATTGCAGAGAGCTCAACTTAGGCCATCGGCACCGAAAGCATTGAGGAACAAAGAATGCAGGCGCCTTGCGTGAATATTTATGCCCAAGATTTTTATGCAACCCCAGGTATTCCAGCAAAGCCTTCATAGCCCTACACTAAGTTGGCGGACCAAAAAGTGTTAAGCATGGTTTCTCCTAGAAACCAGGCCTTGGTATCAGTAGATTGGGAAAATGTTTGAGATCCAGAGTTATCTCAGAAACCCAAAAGCTTAAGAGAGGTTGCATGTGAAAAATGAAAAAGATTACTAATCCTTTTCATAACCGATTGTGGAACTGTGGGCTTCCTCAGTATATGGTCCCTTTGGTACACCATTGCCCATAAATTCTTATGGCCTGCACTAAAAGTTTTGACGCCTGAACAAGAATTATAAGCGGCCAAAATTTTAGGGTGGTAATCTGTCACCAGGCCCTCCAAGATATGTTGTGCATTCCTTTTATTGCTCTTGAGGGTGTTGAGGATTTTGATATTTCTAGATTGCAAAATTACGGGAGGACGCTTAGGTTGGTGCAACAATTTTTTAATGCTAAAATGGGTAAGCCATGTCCCTCCTAGCTTCCCTCTTAGTCTGGCTGCTTTTAAAGCAGGTTCAACCTTCGTCTTCTCTATGTTGGCATTGGTATGTGGATTAGATACATATAAGGAAGTTTCAGACTTCCAGATGAGTCTCAACTTTATGTTGAAAAAGAATACCCAGGCTTCATTGATGGACTTTGCAAAGGTCATTATGGAAGGGATGTGCCAACAATTGAGGGAGTTTGAACCTAGTTCCAAGTTTAGGTATTCTTCTTTCTTGACCTACATGATTTTGCATTAGAACCTAGATTTTTTCTTGCAATATCTGCCCCTCACAGTATTTGATGAAAATGGCTCTAGAAGGCCAGTTTCGACCTGGACTCCTGTCCTCTCAATTTTTTTTTATTATTATGTGTTTTCAGACGCATTCCTAGCCCCAACTTTAAGAGCTTTGGATCATAATGGAGGTAGTATGTCTGGTCGCTTGACACAGAGCCAAATATCATGGATGAAAGGGCTTGTACCACCTTGCAATTGGTTCTTCGGTATGGATTTCACAATGCTCCGTATGCAGGGTTTTGTCCGGGAGCCTTTTCGGCTCCCACATTTTGTTTTGGATATGGTACTGGCCTGGGAGGTTTTTAGGCAACTGTGCAATATTGAGAATGATTATTAGGGAGGAAAGCATCTGACTTCCCATTTGACACTGCCAATCATGTTTGGCTCTGTATCGTTGGTCAAAAAGAAGAGCTCAAAGGTAAATAGCTCCGAAGTTTTGTACTTTAAGTTGGGTTACCTTGGGTTAATGGTTATCTATGACACATGGCGCTATAATCCAAAAGGTAATTTGGCAGAGATAGGCATTAGGATCCCTCACAAGCCTCGATCATTTTGGGACCCTCGAAGAAATGTAGATGAGGGAAATGAGAGATTGTACGTTGGCCTTGCATACATCCCTTCTAGTTCGGTTCGACCACCTTGGCTGAATTTTTATCACATAATGGTGAAGCCCAACCCTAGCCACAAAATAAATCAATTTATCTGTAGCTAGTTAAATAGGCTCCGTTGGAAGCTTGAAAGGATTAAAGATTTCTAGATTTATAGGCAGGAAATAAAAAGGACTACCGAGATTTTTTCAAGAGGTAGACTCGAACAACCAATTTGATGATATCTGGTTTCATGAGCATTTAGACAGTGAGGACTCTCCTAACCCTTTAGGTTTCAAGAGGTTCTATGAGGCAGAAAGTGCAGCTCTAGAGCATGAAGAAGAGGTAGCCCAAAAGGCTCCCATAGTTGAATAACATCCTGCACGAGGAGAGACAGTTAGTGTATAGCAGTCGCAACGTGAAGATTCCTCAAATACACAGTTGTCGGAGCCTACTAGCTCCTCTAGATTAGGCATGAAGAGGCCGAGATCTTCCAAAATCCATCGAATTGTTATTTTGGACCTAGATGATTCCCCGAAGGAGAAGAGGCCATGAACGGAGGAATCAGAAAGAGGAGAAGAGTTGTAGTGTGAAGAGGTGGTTGTATCTGTTGCAAGTCTTCAGGAAACCCAGGTATTTTTCCCCCTTCTTCTCTCTCTTCAATATCTTTGGTCTCTTCCATGTCTGCCCCTGCCATGTCATTTGCACCAACTGTTCCTATCATGGTTACCTAGGGCAGGTCAACATTAATTCCCTTGGGGTCCCCTTCCGTCTCCTGTTATGTCTACCACCCATGAAGCACAAGTAATGGTAACATGTCCTGACCCCTCTGAGTCAAAAATTTGTATCTCTGAGGCCTCAGCATAAGGAAAATACTTCCCCACTCCTTTTTCCCACCATGTTTTCACCATCTTCGGGCAGTCATTTTATCCCACCTTTTTCCCCGGTAACTGTTACTAGGCCTTGAAAATCCGCCGATACATTGAGCACGCTGTCTTTCCCACTAGCAATTCCTTGGGAGTCTCCTTTTGCTGGTGGATTGGGTTTTTTGTCCTAGGAATATTCCTCATAGGTGGATGCAAGCAAAGGTGCTCGGGCTAGCCAAATTCAAAAAAGAAGGGAAAATGACACAGACAAACTTGCAGAGCCCCTTTTGCAGACCGTGTTCAATGAAAGCCAAAATTCGTTGATGTTTACAAATGTCACACCCAATGTTATCATGCCGGTTGGGGAAATGCAACCAAGTGATTATTCTGTCAATGTCGTAGGGCTTGAATTGTAGTAGGCTCATCCATAGGATAAGGTTGAGTTAATGGAGGAAACTCAAAGGGTGGTGACAACTGATTTCCTCAAGCTCAGTCGCTAGATGAAGAAGAAGGATGAAAAAATAAAGGAGATGAAAGGAAAAGTAGAGATCTAGTCAAACAAGCATAAGGCCCAGGAATTCAAAATCAATCCCCTGTAGAGTGAAAGGAATTTCTTTGAGAACAAATTCGTCGAGCTTCAAGACATGGGTGCGGAAGTTGTTCCGGCCCTGCGAAGAGAAATTGAGCAATTATGAGCGACGAAAGCGGCCCTCCGCGATCAATTGAGGCAGGCGAGTGATGGCTTGAAACAAATCTGACATAGTACCAATGAGGAGGTAAATGAAATTAATGTTGCATTGGAGTAGGAAAAAAGAAAGAAAAGGCAGGCCAAGTTTACCTTGGGGGGAAAGGAGGAGGTTTCTACTCTGAAGAATCAGTTATCGACCCTGGAGGGAAGCGTTGCGAAATTGAGGGAGGATTTGAGCAGCAAGGCTGTTGAATTCAACCTTTTGAGATCTCAGCCTCCTGCATCCCAAATGAACTCGCTGGACATAGCCAAAGAGCTACATGCATCATACTAGGATAAGGTTTAAACACTATGCATTACATTGCATCCCACTCTCAAATTTATGGCACAAACTACCAATCTATGCAGAGTTGTTAGTGAAATGATGCAACGAGTGTAGGAGATGACTTCCAATAAAGTTCTGGAGGCCAAGCGTTTGTTAGGAAAATTGTATATAGATTTCAATGAGGCATTGAGTAGTGTGGGGATCGAGGACCGAACAACGACGACCATGGGCATAAATATTCTCATCTCTATGCATGAGGTCGTCCAGCATGTCAGAGAGTGCAAAGAAAGGCTAACTTAGATTACCTATGATATGCGGGAATTGTTTTCTCGCTTAACTCAGTGAGGGATTCCCTCGCCCTTCGTGACTGATCAAACAGTGGTAGGCATTGAGCACATAATTGAGAAGATTGAGGAGAAGAAGCAAGATTTATCAGTTTTCCAATCCTTTGATCAATCTTCGACTACCACAAATATTGAAAACATGGTACATCAGCTGGCACATCTCTTCTTCCAGCTTGAATCAGAGGGAAAGGTATCTGGTGGATTGCCTTTTAAGGCAATTATTGATTTAAACATGGCGCATGAAAATCTGCGCATTCTCTTTGCACCATCAAATGAAGTCTGGACGTTCCTTCAAGCTACCCTCTCTCAGCTGTAAGCGATTTTGAAGGATTTGGATTGGTCTGCAAGACTAGAGATTATGGGGTTCTTCATTTTGCAGGTGAAATGTCCCTGTGAGTCGCCAAACTATGAATATTTATTCACACACCGCTTTTTCCTTCACGGTTTCTCTTTATTTCGCAGCTTCACCTTTTTTATTTTGGTGTCACTCGCAGCTTCTTGGCAGTCTCCACGTGGTGTCCTATCAAAGCTTTCTTTTGGGCCGTCTCACCTTCCTTTTTTTGGGATTTGTTTGTTTGAAGCATGGCCTCCGCTTGTTTCTTCTCGAGTTAGGCCCACACTGCAGTTTCCTTCACTAAGAGGTTTAACATGTGACACTCATTCGTGCATCCATTATCTCAGGTTCGACGCTTGTGCATCAGTCTCCATTTTGATGTCGGGTGTTCTCTTCCTCTACTGCTGTGTGGCCCATGTCTCTTCAAGACGTGCCTGCTGGTGTGTTGCTGGATGATCTTTCTTTTGGTGCTGGCTCAAGAAAATCTTGATCATTGATGGCTTCGCGGAAGTATCTTTCTTGTTGGGGTCCTCAAGCGGTGGACTGCCTTATTTAAGTAGTCTTTTCTTTATTTTATTGGTTGTTGTTAGATGGATAAAATTTTCCTGAGCACTGGGAATTAGCCTCTATAGTGTTTGCTATTGAGCTTGAACTCACAAACTATGCCATTCAATTCGGCCTTTCCATTTTCATGCATTTAATAGGACATTAAACTGTGCTTGTATTTTCTAAAATATATGAATGTCTATTTCAAGCTTTTGTAATCTTTATGCAGCTTAATATAATATAAATCATGTTGCTACTCTTTTATTTTAGCTTATGCTAAATGGGTTATATTATGCAAATGGTTGATGTTCTTATGTTTGCAGTGTTGGGAATCATCTATTTGATAAACACTAGTTACTATTCGAGCCTTTGTCTTAGCATTGTGCTTAATTAATTCCTTTCTGATATGGTGCATCACCTTAGCTTAAGTTTGTTTATTTTATGTTCATCTTCTTACCCTTTTCCTCCCCCCCATAAAAAATGAAGAGTCGACTTCGATAAAACCTCGAAGGTCACTTAGCTACGCGCATAAGTCCCCCAATAGCTAAGTTTCCCATAAGGTTGTTGCCTATAAAATTTTGTGTCAACAGGTCCTATGTTCTTCCTAGGTGGTCCCTCTTTTAAAATAAACATTTAATTCACCACTTGAATCTTGGTACGATCTGCATAAGGCTGCGGGAAATTTTGCTATAAATAGGGGTGGTTGTGCTACTAATTTCTCAAATTGTCTTACCACTCTCGAGAAACACTAAGGGGCAATGAAGAATCCTCTATTTCTGAATTCCACAAAGCAACACAATGCCTTCCATGGTGAAATCATTGAGAAATGATTGAAAGTGATAATTGTGTCCAAGCACCCATTGGTGCTCCAGGCAGTGAAGGGTGTTTTGGGCCCAAAATT
Source organism: Sequoiadendron giganteum (assembly GCA_007115665.2). Classification (NCBI taxonomy): domain Eukaryota; kingdom Viridiplantae; phylum Streptophyta; class Pinopsida; order Cupressales; family Cupressaceae; genus Sequoiadendron; species Sequoiadendron giganteum. The sequence continues at coordinate 194,043,887 of CM021110.1, read as the reverse complement.
TATGTTGGCTACCCACAAGCTCAGGGGGAATTCAGAAATACCCGCCATGTTTCTACCAATGCTCATGTACATGGGTGTCTTGAAAGCTCGAGGGAAGAAGCTATGCCAAATTATTTTTCAACACTCTTTGTTGGTAAATATCGATGCGACACTAGACAACATTGACGACAATTTCATGACCTCTCTGCCATTGTACTACTACAAGGCTCGTGGGAATGAATGCTCGGTACCAAAGTTTCCCTTAGTGTGCTGGCTAGACCATGCAGCTCTTAAAAACTGATGGGGGGAGATTGACAAGTGTATTGAATTTATTCTGCGTGCGGTTGACATTCTCAAAGACCAGCCGAAGGGTTGGGTGAAGGCATTTGCGATGGTGGAAGCTCTCGACGGGGAAAGTTGGTCTTCAGACGAGGAGGATTCGGAGTTGGGCACTAGTGAAGAATGGGTACCGAATGACACCAGGAGCTGGGAAGAACGAGAAAACCGTCCTTCCCATAGTGCCTGCGGTGGTGATTGTTCGGTGATTCTGAATGCAATCAAAGCCAAGAAGACCAACAAGGCTAGCTGCAACAATGCATAATCTGGTGTCTTTGGAAGGTCATTTTGGTTTGTGATGGACTATTAAATGTTTGTAGTATGTATAAGTGTCCATGTTTGTCTATTCAATAGTTGGGTATGTAATGTTTATGGAAATGAAGGAATGTAAAAACTCTTTTTGATTGTTGGTGTACAAATTTATCACTTTAACGATGGAAGTAGATGCGAGATATTTAAAAAAAAATGACACAAAGTCCGTTTGTCTCATATTCACATGTGAGAAATAAGTAAATAAAAGTGATAGTTTCTCTTTTAATAGATGAATTAATTCGAACATGCATTCTGACCTAACAGATAAACATTGAAGAATAATCATGAAGAAACACAATTCATTCATAATTAAAAGGAAGCATTAATAAACACACAGATTTAGAAATATATTCATTTATCTCTCTAATTCCAAAAAAGTGGATTCACAAAGTGGGTGGTAGGGTGGGCGTCCCTCCACGGTGGCGGAGGAAGGTGGCGTGGGAGGCCATGTTGGAGCTATACCGGGAAGTCAGGTGCCGATAGGCAAACATGACGGCAAGAAAGAGTCTGCTTGTCTAATCGACAAGATAAAAGTACGGGGAAGACAACTCATCGTTCTTCTCAAGAAGCAGAAAATGATGGTAGTTAATGGGATGCGGGTTTTTCATCAGTACTTGGATAGCTCGCACGTAAGTGAAGGATGGTGATGTAGTTGGCGGTGGATGGTAGTCGAATTAATTAAAGCCTTTGTAGTATTTCATGGGAATTTGGTTTGGTTTAGCTTGTGGGTGAAGTTTGGTTGTTTTGCTATTGAGTGCCTCCTACTTGGAGCTGAATGGCTGGGTCCTCCAAATTTGTGGTAGAGGTCTCAGTCACGGGTGTGGCTCAGTTTGGTGCAGACACCCCTATTTCGCTTATAGCGAAGGATAGACAAACATCTTTTCACATCATCATTGATCAACGACTCAAAATAATACTGCTTAAGTATGAGCCATCGATGTTAGTTGCAATTAAAATGGTCTTGGGTTCGAGTTTTTTGGAGGAAAATGAGTATGGGCGCGATAATTTGCAGATTTCGTCCCACTTCTTGGCTTCTCTATTGGACAATTTGGTTTTGAAGGTTGAAGCAAAGAATTTGATGTGCAAAATGTTCATTCTCGATCTGCTCGGTGTAATGGACGAGCTCCTTCGGGTGGTGGTGGATGGTAGAGTTTGTTCACGGGCTTCGAAGGTGGCAAAGGTGAAAGATGAAGATACGGTGACGTTGTACCTATTCCTTTTGGACCTCCATGGTACAGGGCTGATGAGGCACATGGCCATATTTGTGGTGGCAGTCATCTTTTTGAAGAAATTTTATTGTTTAATGGTGATTGATGGGGAGGACTGGAAAGAGGATTTTGCAGACTTTGCGTTTCCGAATAAGTTTCTATAAATGGCAGTGTATGTTTTTAGCATGTAGTAAATAGCTACCTTTTGTTTTCATTAGTGCAAGTATGGACTGGTTAGATTGGTTATCTGAATAGACGGTTTGAAGCTTAAGTCAGTATTTTTTTTGGGTGTTTGCATAGACTTTCATTGGTGATAGTTTTTGGTTCTTGCAGAAAATGAAAAAATTGCTATATACCTAAATCACAGATGGTTGTACTCTGGTTTATGAATATAATCTCATCCTTATGTATCAAAAAAAAAAAGTGGATTCACAAACCCCACACCCTGTACAATCAAAAAGCACTCAAAAGTTGAAATTACCCCCCCTTATCATTACGTGTCACAAAAGGCTTCATGCATGTTGTTAAAGCGCTAGAGGTGCTAGGACTTTGTACAGTTCTAACTGCATTTCCATAAAAAAATTGTGAAATTCAGCGTGTTCTTCTTGTTGTTCTAAAACGAAAATCACCCTGTTATACTCGACATAGCTGGTTTTCTCTTTCCACGCCACTGAACATAGCTAGGAAATGATGTTGAGTTGCTCTTCTTCAGGCCAATTCAAATCTAGTTGCATGATGGGCACAAGTTCATTTTCACATTCCCTGATATCACCAGGAAGTACCATTTTGAGGAAATTCTAGAGCTGAAAATGTTGCTACCTTTCCTTGTATGCAGGCTCACTTAACTTCGTCGACAAGAAGTGACCAAGAAAAATGTGCCAATCTAATACTAAATCTGTTTCGCCAACCTCCTTATTTAGAGTTGTCCTTTTGGAGGATTTAAAAGATTACATTAAACATCAAGTTGTCATTTCAAAGCATTTGAGAAGACATCCCTTAATGGCATCATACAATTCATTAAATAAGCCGACACTTTGAAAGTTGTGCATCTCGCCCAGGTCACCCCATTGTTGAGAAACAAAACTATATAACCATCTGTCAAGAGTTCTAAATTTTTAAGAACTTTCGATATTCCAACTACATAGGACATCATTGGATAAGACTTGAAAGTTATAGATAGGTCAGGCAGTCGGGCAATTTTGAAACTTTAGAACCTAGCGACTTGGTTAGGAAATTTGGCAGGGCTGTGACTAGGTTATAAAACTTACGGAAGCTGCGATGTCATAAAAAACTCACATTATTTTATAAAGGTCGATATTGATAATTCAACCTTGTTTGGCCTTTACATCCTTTGTGTAAAACCTTAAGTTTTTAAGCCCTGGTCCTACGTTCTTCCTAGGCGGTCCCTCTTTTAGAACAAACTTTATGCATGTGCATATTTCGTTGTCTATTTTGATTGGTGAGCGATATAAAGGAAAAGGAACCGTGGGTTGTGATCTTGCCATGTGTTTGCATCTAGTGTTATTTTGTAGGTTTCAATTCGTAAGTCTAGTGCTTCAAAGATTTACTTCTAAAATGCAATTACAACCGTCCATCAAAAATTCATTGAACGATTGTGTATTATATTAATTTGCGCTGACATCTGGCTTCAAAAATAATAAATGTGTTAACACTTGTCCACATTATAGACTCTTTATAAAGGAATTTGAATGTGCAAAAAATTTGTCTCAGAATTCGATAATTTCGCCAACCACACTATGACTTTTTATTGGCACCCCCTTTATATCGCCATTGATTTTTTTTATGAATTTGAGATTATGTTTAATTCGCCAATGAAAATATTTTTTTTGCTTTGAAAAAAGGTTTTAATTGTCAACAATTTTTTTGTTTTGTTTTGAAAATAGGATTAATTCGCTAATGGAAAAAAAATTGGTTTGAAAAAAGGTTTTAATCACCAATGAAAATAATTTTATTCATTTAAAAAAAATTGCAATTCCTCACGATTTTCCACAGACTTCTAGCGATTATAAAATATTCACCACTTGGGATTATTTTTTTTCCCGAAAAATGAAAAAATTCACCAATACAACTAATATTTTTATTGGGAAGTATACAAGATTCGCTAGGATTTTACACCTTTGCTGAGGGGGGGGGGTTTCTTAAAGTTTTCCCTTCCTGACACTCACATGTAACTATTCTGGAATTTAATTTGGGATATATATTTGGGAAAATAACATAATTAGATAAAGGTTGGGTGGTGTAAGAGGATATAAGAGGATCTACTACAAATGGAACTTATGAAATATTTGGATAATCTTCCTATGGAGAAACTATGATTGGGATCTTAATTATATTTTACTATTATGATAGAATCTATGATGTTTATGATAGGTGATGTGGGCATAAGGTGCATAGGAGGAGTTACTATTCAAGGTGGTTGGTTGATTTTTGTGAGTGTGAGATACCCCATGAAGGAGGTGGACACCTAGATTTGGGTGAGTGGTATTTATCACTAGTTCTACAATATTATTTATGTTATCTTGTATTCATGTCTCATATTTATTGTTGCATTTAGATGGTAGTATTATGAAATTATTTTGTAGGTCATTCAAGCATTATTATGCCACTCCAATGAAAATTGATAAGCATATTGTGTCAACACAACTACTTTTTGTATTAATATTGATGAGTCCATATATTAGTTGATTTTTATATGTTTTATACATGCTTATAGACATTACCAAGATATTTCTCCTATACATGTTCATACATTATGATATCTTTGATACATATTATGCAAACCCTGGACTTTTTTTAAGAATATGGAAATATAATTATAATGTGATGGTTAATGCATGATTTATGTGTGAATATATATGAATTTTTATTTGATCTATATGCTTAGTCATGGTTGTTAGTATTATGTACATGATTTTTGAACTAACCCCTTCTAACCAGAGGAGTCACTGTAGCCCGCAACAACTACAAGACATAGCCTGCAACCAAAAGAGTTCTTGGACAACGAAATAGGGGATGTCCTATAATAAACCGAACATGATGACTACAGTATGGAGACATTTGATGAAGGAGATAGTGCATCATTATGATGACCAATAAAGACACTAGAAAAGGAAGACCCCTGTTACAATTGGGATTCCAAACAAAACTGATTTTGAGTGTTCCATGTTCCAGTCTGTTATACCAGAGTCAGAATCCAATTTAGACTCTTCTTCTTTTCTAGTTAAATTTAGAGTTAACTAAATATTTGTTACCCTTTGAAATCCAGTGAGTGTTCATTAAAGGTTTTAGTTTAGATTCTTGTTTTAAATAATCTCCCTCGTGCTTATATGTACAACATGTTGGTTGAGTCTTAAGTTAGCTAGTTCAATTTTCAGCAGTTATCAAATACTCTTTCAGTTTTCAGTTGATATATAGATTATGTTTATTGTGAAATTATAATTCCATGAATAAGATCTTTCATCATAATCTTATGTGATATTCTATATTTATGCAATGAATGAAGTTGAGTTACTATAATTGTGTTGGAACTAAGGAGTTAGATTTGGTTTTAGATTAGTGAAGCCAACTACTTGAGCAAGGGCCACTCAAGGTAACTGTCGTTCACTCCTTTCTTTTTAGTTGTTTCATTATTTTTCTTAGTTGTTACTTTATAAATGCAGTTTGTGTTAAACAAATTCCTTGTGTTTTGAATCATTGACAAATACATGAACAATTATTGTTTCATAATCATATTGTAATTACTAGAGTTGTTGTTCTCCAGAGTGTGGAATAGGTTTTGTTATGCCTTGCATAACCAACCCATTTTGTTTTGATCAAAATGGGTCTCCCTCTTTTTTGTTTGTCCTTGGTCTTCTTGTTTGGGTTTTAGGAGTTGTTCTTTTTCTCCTAAGTCTTTGTATTTTCTTTGTTTCTTCCATGTTTGGGTCTCGAGAAGGAACATGCACTTGTTACCTTTTGAAGTTTGAGGTCTTTGTTCATCTCCCGGTTCTGGCCTCGCCTTCTGCCTTGTCTTTTCTTTGTTTTTTTCGGGTTCGGGTCACGTACCGTCACTTACACTTGTTGCTTTGATAAGTATAAGTTTATGTGCATGTCCTAGTCCCAACCCCTCTTTTGCCTTATGTGTTTTTCTCACGTCAGATTCGGGTTCTGGACCGGAACCGAAACCAAGAACTTTTCAGTTCTTGTTCTTGTTTCAAACCTGATCCTGACATTCAACTTTATTTTTGTGTCTTTGTTTGCTTCGGGATTGGGCTTCAGACTGTGACTTGTGCTTTGAACTTTTTGAAGTTCTCGATTCATCTCATGACCTGATCCCGATCCCCATGTTGTTTTGTTTGTTCGTCGGGTTTCAGGTCCAAGACCATTGACTGAACTTTTCCCTTTTTAAAGGTTCGGTCTCGGTCCAAGACCCGATCCTGACCTCCACTTGTCTTCGTTCTTGCACCTCATATTTATTATGTTTGCTCAAATCTCGAGGCTCGACCAACCATAAATTAATGCCATAACCGTTTGCATGTGTGAACGATTTTTTATCTCGTTGCTCATCGATCTCGCTCCGTTATGCTTTGAAGAGTTTGGTGAATGGAACAAGAGTGACAATGACCTAGGGTTTGAAGGATTCATGGTGATTTGTCAATGTACTACCAAAATTCTTGGGTGCATTCGAAGGTAGGTATTCTTGCTTGTGTTTCTTTGTTCTTGCTTATGTTTTGGTTTCTTTTGTCTCATGTGTTTGTTCTTGTTTTCTTTTCATTTTTCTTTTCTCATTTGGCTTTGTTTCATCTCTCTGTGTTTTCTTTCACATCATTTGGTGCATTTTTCCTTCACTCTTGAATCCTTATTGGGTTCGTTCAACGTCATTTTTCTTTCTTGTGTCGTCATTTTGTCTTTTGGTCATGGGATTGTCCATCCTGTTGAGCCCTAGTTGTCTAGAGTTTTGCGTTGCATTTGGGTTGGACTCGTTTGAATTATTTAATTTCAAAGTTCCGACCGTTTGAAATCAAAAGTTCTTAATCCCATACATGGCTCGATCCCAAGGGCATGATTGCGATATTTTCATATTTTTTATCACCCTCATTATCATCGCCCCGCAATTTCTGATCCCCACATGTATTTCAGGGTTGGGAATCGAACCAACACTTAGGTTTGTTCACAACTCAATTTCAGTTCCTCTACTTTCTCGATCTCTGCATAACTATCAGGATCAGGGGTTAGACTGATACCATTTGTTTGATTTTTTCAAGTGTTATTCCAAGTTAAACTTCTGACCCCCACATTACCATCGAGACCGAGATTGTTTCCAATACAGAACCATTAACCCATCGATTGATACCTTGACCTGGGGACACCCCCAATCCCCACTTTCAATGTCTTATCGGGATCAGAACTTGGAGTGGACCCATTCCCAGTTTGCATAAGTTTAAGGCTTGGTTCATGACAAAGTCCCGAACCCGACCCTCGATATTGAATCGGGATCAAAACTCGGGAAGCTACTGATACTTACCCATTTTGAATGGGTTTAGTCCTGGATGACAACCCAATTCCGACTTCTGATTCAACACCGGGATTGAGACTCTACAAGATCCACTTCATTAATTTCATTGGTTAACTACCACTTCCTATTCGTGACCTGATCTTGAATCTAGATCACACCGCGGGTTTGGACTTTAGATTGATACCCAACTTGTTTACCCTCATGTGTCTAGGTGCCTAGTCATGACCAGATCCTGACACCTAGAAACAATTAGTTTATGGTTTTAAATAGTTAAGTTCTTGGTTCCGTTCTAAACCCAAGGCCCAAAAATGATGAGTTAAATTATTGAATTGGATTCTAACTTGAATTAATGTGGATTTTATATGAATACTTGTGTTTAAAATACTCCTCGTATATCTTTCCTTGTTGCCTAATAACAAGAAATTGCAAGATAAATAACAAATGTTCGACTCTGAGGAGGAATTGCTTACTGGGGAAGTACACTCTGAGGAGGTGCCTACTAAGGGGACATCTGGATGAACATCAAAAAGAGAAAGAGCCAAGAGATTAAAGCTAGAACAAGCACCTTACATAATGTATAAGTACCAGGGGAACCCAATTCCATCTAAATTTGAATTTGAAGTCATGAACATAACTGACACATTGGTGGGGCATATGGATCTGGAGTAGTTCAACAAGGATACATTTTCAGAAGATGCTACCCCAAGAGCAAAGAGAATTGTAGAGTTAGGGCTAGCTCATGTAGCTAGTTTTCCTATAGTTGTATAGTGTCCTGAGTTTATTTTGATTGTTGTACAAACTTACAATCCTACTAAGAGACAATGTATTGATGCTTAGAGGAATGTTTGATTTAACCCCAACCATGATCAAACATGTTTTTGGCCTCCCTCTTTACTACAATCTTAAGATGATGACAAAGGCTAAGGCACTTGAATTATGGGAAAAAGATGTGGAAGGAAACACATAGTTTATCAATAAACTATGGCTGAAGAAAGAAAACAAGTCAATGAAGAAAGTGCCACCTAATCCTAAGAGGTCAGAATTTTCAAAGGATATAGGAGATATTATCACACTGTTGGCCAGAGCATTTGGAAAATCAAATTCTCCTGTCTTTGAACACTGGATGTTTCCTTTTATCCAATTAATTCTAGATGGAATGCAATGCTTGGACTAGGGGTAGATCATCTCAGATAACATTCATAACCAACTCCTTGAAGTAACACAAACCAAGACATTTTACATGTCTTCTTATGTCATCTATTGTGCAGTAAGGATCATAAGGTTTCTTGGATTGAACATTGTAGGGTCAATGGATGATGGGCTAGATCAAAAGAAGGTTTGGGAGCATTATGACCAATTGGAGCTTAAGGAATCAGAGAAACATTTCAAAAGAGTCAACGATGCTTTTTTGTAGGTTATTATAAATCATCTCACATGTGACATTGGTTTTAGATTGTCATGAGAAGCCATGGAGTTTATTTAGGAATGGGGGTATTGGTTTATTCAATATCTTAGGTCTACTTATTTCAGGTTATTTGGTTTTGATGGTCATCCCTTTAAGTTGCCAAGATGTTGTGGCAATAGGTGGGTTCTAATGGAGTTTTCTAGGTAGGCTGCAGAGGTAAATGTTGTGTTCTCCTCGCAACATAAGACTATTACACATCCTTTTCCCTTGGAATTGGGATTCTATTCTTGTTCTTCTTCGGTAATGGCTAAATTAAAAACTAAGGAATTCTAGGCTTTAAATTTGCAGTAGCATACTTCCAGGAAGAATTTTGATCCTAAGAAGAAAATGTATGCACTTTACTCTTCTTAGTTTCCTTAGCATATTCTACTTCTTGAAGATTTCTTGTCCAACCTTCAAAATCAGTTTGAGGTAAGGAAAAGGGGTTACGAAAGATTAACAATTCCACACATGAGGGATTTTAGTGTGAAAACTGATATTCCTGAAGGCATTATAGATGATGGGATCACACTTGATCCTCGGTATGATATGGAAAAAGTGGACACGAAGAGTTTGGAGCCCATTAATTGGGCAAAAAAAGAAGAGACTAAGATCAATAAAGTGTCATGGGTAGTGATCAACAGGAGCTTGAGATGGATTTTACTCCATCTAAAACAACAAAAGGTTGGGGTCTCAAAGAAAAGAGGTTCTAGTGGTGAACCCACTTCTTCCACAAAAACTAAACAATATAAAAGGTTGAAGAAAGGAGTTGCAACGGTGGAAGTAACCACAAAAGAGCCTTTTCAATTAGATGAAGAAGATATCACATTATAGAAGATTGATGTTGCTTTACGAAAGGAAAAGGCTACATATGAGGCTGTTGCTACTGGGTTTACTTTGGGTTTTGTTGCCACACCTCTTACTGTTGTTCACCTAAGTAAAGAGATTTCTAGAGAAGGACATGCTACTGTTCCTCTACCTACTGAGGAGAATGCTCCTCCCATGCCATCAACTTCAAGAACTATAGTTATTGAGAAAGAAACACCTCCTATAGTTGATATATCAGATATTTCTTTAGATTTCAAGAAAACTCCATCTCAAGAAGGAGGACCTGATTGGGAAGAGTATCTGAGGAAAATTGAAGAACCAGGAGAAGAAGAAATTGGGTTTGAAGTTGGTAGTTTGTATAGTGTAGAAGTGGAGTTAAATGATGCATTGACTGAAAAGGAATAGGAAGAGCTAATGGAAAGTACTTGGAAGTTAGCTATTGAACAAGCCACCTAAGAAGAAGAACATAGGAAAAAAACTGAAGAGCTATCTCGAGAAAGGGAAGTGGTTGAAGCCCAAAAGAGAGAAGAATAAGCTCTTGAATGTGAATTGAAGGTTGTGCAAGAAAAGGTAGCAGAGGAAGAGCTCCAAGCTAAGGAGTTAAAACAACAAAGGTTGAAGGACAAAGAGGAGGTTGCTAGATGTGAAGAAGAAATAAGTAAGATAGAATAAATAAAGGCTAAAAATGAAAGAAAGGAACAAGAATGATTATAAAAGGAGCAAGAGGAGATACAAAAGGTAGCTTCTCAAAAAACCATTGGAATAATTTATTTTGTACCTCCATCCTCGACACCTCATAATGTTCAAAAAATAGCCACCCAACCAATTGCACCCACTTGGTTAAATTTAAATTTAGAGAAGAGGCAACAAGTACAAGCACAACCTGTAACGTGGGATGAGATGAGAACAAAGATTGATAAGGTGAAATAAAAGAAAAGGCCTTGTGCAATACTTTCGAGCAAGTTGACTGCTGAAGAAGATCTGGTAGTATAAATTTATACCCCAATTGTTGATAAGGATGAAAGAGAGTTATAGCCCGAAGATTATTAGATAAGTACTATTAATCTAGGAAAGCATACCAAAAATTAGAAAATAAATCTGATAGATATTGTTGCTACTACCACTAAGTCTAGATTGATTGAGGATAAGCAGTCCAAAGATGAGCTTAAGGTAGAAGTGGGAAAAATGAAGAATTTTCTAAAGGAGTTAATTTCATCTACTCCTAAACAGCCCACACCTTCAGAGGTCCTTGTTTTGATGAGAAAAAAAGAGGTGGATGGTCTAAATGAAATGAAAAAGAAGGCTGCATGGTTTGATAAATGGTTTAATGTATTCAAATCATATATAAATGAGAATCTAGATGAGGGTTTCAAATGCTATGTTGAAGGTCTTAAGTTGGTTAAGGAAATGGAAGAATCCATAAGGAAATGGTGGGAGGAAGAAACAAGTCTTAGGGAGTATTTGGGGAAGCTAAGAGTGATTGCCAAAATTTATGATGGGGAATTGGCTCAATCACAGATTTTGGCGGATGAAGACCTTGATTTTGTTTCAAAATCTATCAATATATCTATCTTCAAAATGTAGAATTTCCTTGAATAGATAATTGTCATGCTAAAGAGTATTCACGAAATATGGGAACATACAGTCATTTTTGAGGAGATTATTTCAAAACTCATCGATATAGTTTTACCTCCTAAGAAGAGACTTGAATCATTAGGGGAAATAAAAATGCTTGGGAAGAGAGACTTGATGAATTAGTGAAACTGGGAGATACTATTGATCTAATGCTGATGGATAGGTTGCTTGATATTAGAATGAAAATGCATTGGGCAGTCATGAATATTTGTCACCTGAGAGACATTGTTGCTACAGTAAGGAAAAAATTCAGAGAGTCAATATTTAAAGCCAATTGGGTCAATGGACCTAATGATGATACCTTAAAGAAAGTCTTTTATAATTATGATGACTATCGTGGAACTTCTCACGAGGATGACAAGTGAAAAGGCTCTTCTATTTATCTTTTTGACAACAATATTTTTAGGGTAGTTTTTGAGTAGATGGATGACTACGAGTTAGGATGGGCAGGTCAAGAGTAATACGTGGTGATCAATAGAGGACTGAATTGTGACTTGCAGTTTAGATTTTGATTGAAGAGACAAATGACACACCTTTTCAACTCTAGCAACTTCAGTAGAGACAAATATTTGGAGTTAACTGGGCATCCATATAGTTGTGGATTTGGGCCCAAGATTTTGGATCTTGATTTTTGATAAGAGGAATTAATGTAGAATTTGTCTATATTAAAAAATTCTCTCCTCATTGTAAAGGTTGACTAATTGAAGTTAGATCTTCTACTTGAATGAGAGATTTTGATAGTTTTACTTTCCTTACAACTTTTAATGCAAAGATACTCATGAATACTCTTTTTACAATTTTAATGCAATTTATGCTATTTTCAAAACTTTGTCAGTTTAACGATAATATCAATGAACAATGGTTATTTGTATGCTAGTGAGTTTTGTTGTGCATAAATGTCTCTTATTTTGATGAAAATTAATAGAAGATTCAAAATCTGAAACCATTATGTTGAATTATTTATGAATAATATTTCTCTATGTTTGTTGATCTGTTAATTTTGGTAATGAGCTTGTGATATTTTGTTGTTTGAAAAGAAAGTTTAAAATAAAAAGTGATGATGAATGGTTGTATGCTTTAAAATTTTCATTATGAATGAATACAATATTATGGATTATTCTATAGGTTGTGTTATTCCATGGTTTTAGCTGGTTAAAGAATGCTCATTACTAAGTTACATGTCTAAATTTAAAGAAATATGTGTTCATGTTTTTCTATTATAAAATTTGTTCTATCTTTTGTTAATTATTTACAACCCTCCCAAAAAGTTAGATTAGTTTGTACTATTTAGTTTATATTCTTTCACTAGCAGGCCCCTTGAACATTATAGTTGCATAGGCCACTGAATGACGACAAAATAGTTGAGAACCAACTACAAAGACCTTGGAAGATATATGGTTTTAGATTATTTATCTTTCTTAGGAGAAGGAGAGTAGCAATATTCTATTTTAACGTTGTTGTGTTACATTGACCATCAACAAAACTGGCGCTAGAAGGAGGGCCCAGAGGAACAAACTGGAGCAAATTGGGTCCGTTTCATCAAATAGGTTTGAAAGAGTTCTCAAATCCACTATAACCCTGGCCCATTTCTCAAACTCTGAATGCCTATTAGACCCAGAACTCGTAGGAATCTAACATCACCACCCACTCCACCTAGATTTCCACCAATACCACAACTAGCACAACCAAATCCACTGCCACACATGGCATTATTTTCAAATAATTTTTTGCCACTGGGAACCATTCCTAGCGACATTCATGAAATGCCTAAGAATCTTGAGAAATTTTGTCCTAGGTACGCTCAAGGAGAGTCACGAAGTGCTGAAGAGCACATACAGACATTTAAAGATGACTGCACTTGGGCTAAAATAACTCATGATGATGTGGCATGCATGTTATTCTCCTATTCATTGGGGGATATGGCTTACAATTGGTATTAAACCTGCCTACTAGATCCATCCTGAGTTGGAGAAACTTAGAAGATGCTTTTATTAATCGATTTTGAGTCTACGTAGATCCTATTATCTTATATCACCAGTTTTCCACAATTAGGAAGGAACCACACGAGTTGTTTCTGCTCTTTAACACTCGTTTCCAAAGGATGAATAGACGGTTGCAAGATCCCTATTTGGTGGCTAAGAATATTGCCATCAGATCGTACCTGAAGGTCATAAAACCACTAATTAGTTTATTTTTGTAGAGAACCTACCTTGCAGCGAACATCAATTCGCTATCCAAGGTGTATCACCTTGCTATCAAATTACAACAATAGATAAGTTCCCAGTCAAGTGGCCTCAGAGGGGTTTTCCCTCCCTTAGGATATCCTCTGATGTCTAATCCAACCCCACTGTTCAATATATTCCCAGGGATGTCCCACTCTTCCTATAGAACTTTAGCTGAGTTACAAACCTCATCTTCGCAACCATGGGTTAATGGGGGGACTCTAAAATCCTCCCAATAGACTCAAAATATGCATAATATTACTGGGGGATCTAACCCCATGACTCAATCATCAGCTACAAATCTTGCAAAAAGTGAATGTACTACTCATCTAACTACAGAGTTTGAAACTTTGAAGAAGAATTTATCTCAAGTGACTAATGATATGGATCAACTTAAACTTAACCCCTCTCAAAGCCAAAATCAGAATTAGGGTTATTAGAATCAGGGAGGGTTTTCCAATTAAAACAATTATTCCAATTAGAATGCCAATCAAAACTAGAGGAATTTTCAAGGTCAAAACTTCCCCAAAAAATTATCTGAACCAGAATAGGGGATATAATCAGAGACCAAAAAATAATAGGTAGTGGAATACTAGACTAAACAATGGGGGAGTTCCCCACAATTATCAATCCAATGAAGATAAGCCACCCACTACAAATGTTGCAAATTTGAATTTCATGATGAATTGGTGCAGGCTACATGACTTTGCCTCACATTTTGAAGTTAATTGCCTTGAGATGGAAAAGGTTATCAAAATAGCATAAGCTAGCTCCCAACCACCACAAGGAAATCCTAATAAAGGTAGTGGGTTAGTTGATACAACCATGGATTTTGAAACCATTAATGAATGATACTAGTTTCCATGCAAGGAGAGAATGAACCAAAGGAAGATACCTACAATGCTCAGGCTTTTCAAACCAAGGGAAGCAATTTCCTAAGGAATCAGAACAAGGGGTCATTTACCACATCCACCCCTCCCAACACTATGGTTCCCCCAAACCAGAATGCTGACAACAATCTTCCTCCATCGAAAGGCCCATCCGAATTGTAGAACAAAGGTAACTCTCCTTTTGTCCCTAAGTTTCAAATGAATAATGACATAGAATTTGATTTGATTTCAGAAATGCAGAAACAGAAGACTTCTCTATCATTTTTCGACATTTTGAAGTGGTGCCCCACCCAACATGACATCGTATTGAAAGTCTTGGAGGAGGTAGATAGATCAAAAGGAAAGAATAAGGTGACTCCAACCACTGATATGAACACAACCCTGCATAGAGGTAAGACAGGGACACCCCCATTTCTTTTGAGCCTGATAATTTTCAGAAAGAATCTACATAACTACCTTTTAGATTCCGGAGCCTTAATTAATGTCATGCCCTTCTCTATTTGCAAAAAGCTAGGTCTAAGTCCAGTTCAAACTCACAAGAAAGTGATACAATTAGATAAAACTGAGGTTAATGTTGTTGGTGAACTAAATAATGTACATGTGTAGATTGGATTAGACCCGCGGATCGAGACATATATAAATATTCAGGTGGTCGATATCCTTGAAACATATGGCATGTTGCTCAGTCGAGATTTGATGAAAAGTATTGGAGGTTACCATTCCCTGGACTTCTCACACATGTGGCTCCCAAGGAAAGGGGTAGCAACTCAAATTATGATTGAAAGCAAACCTCGTCTGAAATATTTGATCAGAAAATATGACTGTTCTAATGAGGTAGCGTATTTTGAAACTGAGATAGGGTGTATAGGAGAGAAGAGGAAATTATGACCTTATTGATGATTAACCCTGAGTATTCACAACCTTTTGAACATAGTGATCCTATGACCACTGTCAACCAAGAAGTTTTAATCAGAAAATTACAACAAGATAGGCTAGTTTTGGGAGATGAGGTTGATACTCTTGAATTGGTGTAGGGTCCATATCAGATCTATTCTGAGCTGACATGTCAACCCTATGTAGACATTCTCAACCATGTTTTTTAGCCAGGAGAGATTTTTGAACACAACCCCAAAACATCTATGAATTAGTTCCCATTTGAGGCTAGGGATGCAACTATTCTGACAAGGAACAATCATACCCAGGATGAAGTCACTCCCCAAGCCGGACAGACTCAAGTCCTATTGTCTAATTTAAAGAATAATATTGAGGAATCTTAGAAGTTTTCTAACACACCCACTCTTGCTAACCTTCCAATTCCCAAGGGTTGTTTGAAAAGATAACCAATTGTAGAAGTGTTGATCAAGGTGAGGTGCAGGAAATAGTTTTCACATAAGTTTTAAATTTGAATGAAGTACCCGATGAATTCCATTTACAACATCCTTCCAATTTGGATGTACTAAACGAGTCCAAGCTGCCACTTATTCCTCACAATAAAACACCTATAACTGACATGAAGAAGGAGACCCCAACCCCAAACCAACTCTAGACCCTTAAATTTGATAGTTCTAAGTCTAAAACAAGGAGTGGAGTTGGAGTTGAACTAACTAACCCGAAAGGGAAAACCTATTTTGCTTCTTACAGGTTGTAGTTTGGCTGCACTAACAACATTTTAGAATATGAAGCACTTGCTAGAGGACTGATGTGTGCGCATCAGAAGAAAATTACAGCTCTGACAATCATGGGAGATTTTGAGGTAATTATTAAGCAGGTTTGCAGTTAATATACATGACATAATAAGAGGTTAGCTGCATATAGGAATAGGGTATGGAATCTAATTGAGGATTTCGATGCTTTTGGAATCAAATTGATTCCCAGAGAAGATAACCAGATCGCATACACACTAGCTTTTGCTGCTAGTAATTTGGAGCCCATGCAGGATTCTAAATTAAAAATATTCTTTGTTGAATTAGTCTCCATTCTTTTATCCTTGACAACGTCCGAAATTTCCAAGTTTTTGATGATGACCAACATATCCTTGCTTTCCTCGCAAGTTTAGATGTATTTGAAGGGTAGATCATCGATGAATTTGACCAAGATCAAGGAGATTGGGATCCAAAAAATTGTGATGCAAAAGGCATAATGAACTTGAAACCCAACAAAATTCCTAAGGGAATGGTAGCATTAGAGAGGATCTTCGATTTTGATCCTCGAGCTCGCAAAAAATTGTCTACAAATATAGAAGAAGGAAAATATGAGTCATACAACTTAGCAGACTCGGGCCCGAAAAAAAAACATTTTATTGGCAAGACTTCTCCCAAATAAATCAGGGACAAAATCTTGGGAGTACTAAAAAGAGACATCGCAGCAATCACCTGGGGGTATGAATACTTCAAGACTTTCAACACTTCAGTAATTATGCACACCATCCCACTGGAACCTAAAGCAAAGCCATTTTGATAGAAGCAACGTCCAGTAAATTCTCTAATCGAACCTCTAATTCTAAAAGAGGTACAAAAGTTACTGTTGGCGAGAATAATTTTTCCAGTAAGGAATTCAACCTGGGTTGCTAATCTAGTCCCTATCCGTAAGAAGAGTGGAGAAATCAAATTATGTGTCGACTTTAGAAATCTGAATAAAGCTTAAGAAAAGGATAACTACCCACTCCCTTCTCTCAATGAGGTGCTGCAAATAGTCAATGGATCACAAATGATGTCGTTCCCGAATGGATATTTAGGATACAATGAGGTATTGGTCAATCATGAAGATAAAATGAAAACTGCCTTCACTACCAAGTGGGGGATGTTTGTCTACATGAGAATTCCATTTGGTCTCATTAACTCTGGGGCCACCTTTCAGCGCGTAATGGACATGGCGTTCAAAGATCTGGTAGGTAAATACATTATCATTTACATGGATGATCTCACTGTGTTTTCAAAGAACAGGGAAGACCACCCTACAAATTTGTCAAAGGTACTAGCTAAATGTATATATTATGGTGTATCCTTCAACCAAAAGAAGTGTGTATTTGGGGTTTCAGAAGGGAAAATATTAGGTCACATAATATCAGAGAGAGGAATATCAATTGACCCTGATCGATTGGAATCCATTATGAAGTTAACCATGCCAGGCAGTAAAAAGGACATGAGATTTTTCTTTGGGAAGATAAAGTTTGCAAGGAAATTTATAACTGGGTTTACGAAGATCGTCAAACCCCTGAATGAAATGATGAAGAAGGATGCAAAGATCAAATGGAGTAACGAGGCTAAGGATGCCTTCACACAAATAAAACAACCTATCATGGAGGTGCATGTTCTAACCAGTTTCGATTATTCGCAACCTTTTTATATTTATTCTTTTGCATCTGATCATTTGTGTGTTGCTATCTTGACACAACAAAAAGGTGAAGGAGATGAACAACCTATAGCTTTCATGAGCTCTCCGTTCAAGAATGTTGAAGTCAAATTTCTGCCTTTGGAAAAGAAAATTTTCACACTAGTATGAGCTGTTAAGAAGTTCAGGCACTATATTCTTTGCAGCCTGGTCATTGCCATAGTTCCTGACCCTAAAGTAAAGTCTCTTTTGATGCAGAGTGAATTAGGAGAAAGAAGAAGAAAATGGATGGCAATTCTACAAGAATTTGATCTTGAAATTCATTCGATGAGGTTAGTTCAAGGACATGGCCTTTCTAAGGCCATGGAGAACATGGATCCTAACATCACATGCCACCAATACACAATACAATCATTCACAAGTGACCCATGGCATGCATACTTAATTTTCTTACTATTAAATAATAAGTGTCATGATGGGATGAATGCTACACAAAAAAGAGCACAAAGAATGAAAAGTTCTCACTACATGATCAAAGGAGGAGCCTTGTTTAGAAATAATTTTGAGGGTATCTATCTACGTTGTTTGGAGCAACAACAGGCAAAGCAGGCCATTGCTAAATTTCATGGTAGATAAGGTACTAGGAATGGTTCTACTGATGCCTTGGCACATCAGATTTGAAGATTAGGCTTTTATTGGCCTCATGTGTTTCAAGACACTCACCAACACGTCAGGACATGTCACACATATCAAACATCAACATAAAAAGAGTGCAACATAGCGATGCCCCTGCAACCCGTGTATGAGGTGAGACCGTTTGCCCAACGGGCCTTAGATTTTGTTAGGGTAATTAATCCAAATTCTTCTACAGGTTACAAGTTTATCTTGACTGCAATGAATTATTGTACATGCTAGACTGAGGCAAAAGATTGCAAGAACTATACCATTGGCATCGTGATCGAATTCCCCGATGAACATATAATTACCAGGTTTGGAGTATCGTTTGCTCTAGTATGTGATAACGACCCGGCCTTCTCTTCTTCTCAATTCATTTAGTGGGAATTTAAATTCAAAGTTTTTTTAAAGTATTCCCCTAATTACTATCCACAAGGGAATGGGGTAGTAGAGTCTACCAATAAGAATTTTTTGGAAGTCATTAAGAAGTTACTAGAGAGTAATCCTAGGGATTGGCACACACAATTGAAATTTGCCTTATGGGTAGATAGGACTAGGATCAAAGCTGCCTTAGGGAACTCACTGTTTAAATTAGTCTATGGCCAAGACCCAGTCTTTCCTATCCATCTACAAATACCCATTTTGTAGTTCATGCAAGAATTATATTCCCAAGATGATAGGATAGAGGCCTAATTAGCTAATTTGCTCAGCTTAGAAGAACAAAGAGATGCTGCTCTGCAACAGTTCTCTAAACATCAAGCTGTTGTCAAACACTGGTTTGAAAAAAGATCAAAAATCAAAGCTTTTAGAATATCATACCTTGTACTATTGTGGGACAAAGCCAAAGAAAGGAAAGGTGATCACCAAAAGTTTGACCGACTTTGGTTGGGTCCATATCAAATTGCTGAAATCCTTGGTGAGAATGCTTTCTGGTTAAGTACATTGATAGGAAAACCTATTCCATTGCCAGTCAATGGAAAATTTATTAAACACTATTTCAGCCCATTAGCTAATTTGGTCACCTTAGAAGAACAAAGAGATGCTGCTTTGCAACAGTTCTCTAAACATCAAGCTGTTGTCAAACACTGGTTTGAAAAAAGATCAAAAATCAAAGCTTTTAGAATATCATACCTTGTACCATTGTGGGACAAAGCCAAAGAAAGGAAAGGTGATCACCAAAAGTTTGATGGACTTTGGTTGGGTCCATATCAAATTGCTGAAATCCTTGGTTAGAATGCTTTCTGGTTAAGTACATTGATAGGAAAACCTATTCCATTGCCAGTCAATGGAAAATTTATTAAACACTATTTCATCCCATGATGGCCTAATCTTCCCTTAGATTGTATATATGTAATTAGCTGCTTTCTCTTTTCCTTTTTGCTTGTTTGTTCGTTTCATTTGTTGCACTTTCCTTTTTCTTTGTTTGTGTTGCTATTTTTTTCCTGTTGTTGTTGGGGACTTTCATTTTCTTTTCATTTCAAAATAATGGGTAATTTTTCAAGGCATACTAAGGGTATTATTATTTGAGAAACTGGTTTAGATATTTTCAAGCATGTCTATTGGGCTCTTTCGTTTCAAAACTTGTGCTTTAAATTGATATTCCAATGACAGTTTGAAAGGTTATGAATAAACAAGTATATTGTAAGTAATCTCATAAGCCATGGCTGAATCTGTCACAAGCTAGATAGAATCATCTAGCTTCATAAAGGATTATTTCTCTTAGGACAGTTGTATTCATGGTTCAAGTGAAAAATTTGAGTCCCAACACTGTCATGAGGTCCACCATAGTTCTCAACCCGCTTTTCAGATTACTATGTTTGAGTATTGAGATAAAGATGATAAATGAAATTTGTGTTAAACAAATTCCTTGTGTTTCCAATCATTGATGAATACATGAAAAATTCTTGTTTCATAATCATATTGTAATTACTAGATTTTTTATACCCTAGAGTGTGGAATAGGTTTTGTTATGCCTTGCATAACCACCCCATTTTGTTTTTATCAAAATGGGTCCCCCTTGTTTTTGTTTGTCCTTGGTCTTCTTATTTAGGTCTTAGGAGTTGTTCTTTTCCTCCTAAGTCTTTGTATTTTCTTTGTTTCTTTTGGGTTCGGGTCTCAGGAAGGAACATGCACTTGTTAGCTTTTGAAGTTTTAGGTCTCTCTTCATCTCTCGGTCCCAGCCCCGCCTTTTGCCTTGTCTTTTCTTTATGTTTTTCGGGTTCGAGTCATGTACCATTACTTACACTTGTTGCTTTGCTAAGTATAATTTTATGTGCATGACCCGGTCCCGACCCCTCTTTTTCCTTGTGTGTTTTTCTCAAGTTGGAGTTGGGTTTCAGACCGGAACCGAAAATAAGAAATTTTTAGTTCTTGTTCCTATTTCAAACTCAATCCCGACATCTAACTTTCTTTTCATGTATTTGTTTGCTTCGGGATTGGGCTTTTGACCATGAATTGTGCTTTAAAATTTCCAAAGTTTTCAATTTATCTCATGAACCGATCCCAATCCTCGTGTGTTTTTGTTTGTTTGTCAGGTCTTGGGTTGCAGACCGTCGACTGAACTTTGCCTATTTTAAAGGTTCGGTCTCGATCCAAGACTTGATCCCGAATTCCACTTACCCTCATTTTTGTACCTCATATTTATGATGTCTACTCAAATCTCGAGGCTCGACCAACCGCCAATCAATGCCATAACTATTAACATGGGTGAATGGGTTTTTATCCCGCTGCTCGTCAATTTCTCTCCATTTTTCTTTGAAGAGTTTGGGGAATGAAACGAGAGTGACGAAAAGCTAGGGTTTGAAGGATTCATGGTGATTTGTCAACGTGCTTCCAGAATTCTTGGGTGCTTTCAAAGGTAGGTATTCTTGCTTGTGTTTCTTTGTTCTTGCTTCTATTTTGGTTGCTTTGGTCTCACGTGTTTGTTCTTGTTTTATTTTCATTTTTCTTTTCTCATTTAGCTTTGTTTTGTCTGTCTACATTTTCTTTTGCACTGT
The DNA here is from genome assembly GCA_007115665.2 of Sequoiadendron giganteum. Classification (NCBI taxonomy): domain Eukaryota; kingdom Viridiplantae; phylum Streptophyta; class Pinopsida; order Cupressales; family Cupressaceae; genus Sequoiadendron; species Sequoiadendron giganteum. Next base: position 194,022,517 of record CM021110.1, on the reverse strand, counting down.
TTGGTGCCTTTTTCCTTCACTCTCGAATCCTTATTGGGTTCATTCTGCATCATTTTGTTTTCTTATGCTGTTGTTTTATTTTTTGGTCATGAGATTGTTCATCCCGCTATGCCCTAGTAGTCTAGGGTTTTTCTCTACGTTCGGGTTGGACTCGTTTGAATTGTTTAATTTTAAAGTTCTGATTGTTTAAAATCAAAAGTTCTTAATCACATACATGGCCCAATATCGAGGGAATGATTGCAATATTGTCATATTTTCATCACCCTCATTATCATCGCCCTCATTATCATCGCCCCATAATTTCCGATCCCTGCATGTATTTTGGGGTCAAGAATCAAACCAACACTTAGGTTTGTTCACTGCTCGATTTTGGTTCCTCTACTTTCTCAAACCCCACTTAACTATCAGGATTGGGGGTCAGACCGATACCATGAGTTTGATTTTTCTCAAGTGTTATTCCAAGTCAAACTTTTGACTCCCACATTACTATCAGGACCGAGATTTGTTTCAATACCAAACCATTAACCCATCGATTGATACCTTTACCTGGGGACATTCTCGATCCCAAATTTTGATGTCTTATTAGAATTGGAACTTGCAGTGGAACCGTTCCCAGTTTGCATAAGTTTAAGACTTGGTTCATGACAAAGTCCTGACCCCAAACCCTGATATAAAATTAGGATCAGAACTCGAGAAGCTACTGACACTTACCCATTTTGAATGGGTCTAGTATCGAATGACAACTCGATCCCGACTTTCGATTGAATGCCAAGATAAAAAATCTACAAGATCCCCTTCATTTATTTTATTGGTTAACTACCACTTCCTAGTCATGACCCAATCCCAACTCTTGATCATACTATGGGATCGGGCCTAAAATTGATACCCAATTTGTTTACCCTCTTGTGTCTAGATGCCTAGTCATGACCCGATCCTGACACCCAACATAATTTAGTTTATGGTTTTAAATGGTTAAGTTCTTGGTTCTGTTCTAAACCCGAGGCCCAAAACTGATGAGTTAAATTATTGAATTGGATTCTAACTTGAATTAATGTGGATTTCATATGTATGCTTATGTTTAAACTATTCCTCATATATCTTTCCTCTTACCTAATAATGGGAAATTTTAGGATAACTAACAAATTTCTGACTCTGAGGAGAAATTTCCTACTGAGGAAGTACACTCTAAGGAGGTACCTATTGAGGGGACATATAGAGGAACATAAAAAAGAGCAAGAGGCAAGAGAATAAAGCTAGAACAAGCACCTTACACAATGAAGTATACATACTAGGGGAACCCATTCCCATCTAAATTTGACTTTAAAGTCATGAACATAACCGACACATTGGTGGGGCATATGGATTTGGAGCAGTTCAACAAGGATATGTTTTTAGAGGATGCTTCCCTAAGAGAAAAGATAATTGCAAAGTCAAGGCTAGCTCATGTAGCTAATTTTCCTATAGTTGTACAATGTCTTATGTTTATTCTAACTACACTGCAAAAACTTACAATCCTACTCAAAGACAATGTATTGATGCTCAGGGGAATGTTATCATTGATTTAACCGCAACCATGATCAAACATGTTTTTGGCCTCCCACTTTACCTTGATCTTAAGATGATGAAAAAGGCTAAGGCGCTTGAATTATGGGAAAAGATGTGGAAGGAAACAAACATTTTATCAATAAATGGTGGTTGAAGATAGAAAAAAAGTCAGTGAAGAAAGTGATACCTAATCCTAAGAGGTCAAAATTTTCTGAGGATATAGGAGATATTATCACATTACTAGCCAGAGCATTTGGAAAATTGAATTCTTGTGTCTTTGAACACTGGATATTTCCTTTTATCCAATTGATCCCAGATGGAAAGCAATGCTTGGACTAGGGGTAGATCATGTCAGATAACATTCATAACCGGCTCCATCAAGTAACACAAACCAAGACATTTTATATGTCTTCTTATGTCATCTATTGTGCAACAAGGATTAAAAGGTTTCCTGGATTGAACATTGTAGCGTCAATGGATGATGACCCAGATCAAAAGAAGGTTTGGGAGCATTATGACCAATTTCAACTTAAGGAATTAGAGAAACATTTCAAAAGAGTCAACGATGCTTTTTTGTATGTTATTATAAATCAACTCACAAGTGACATTGGTTTTAGATTGTCACGAGAAGCCGTGGAGCTCATTTAGGAATGGGGTTATTAGTTTATTCAATATCCCAGGTCTACTTATTTCGGGTTATTTGGTTTTGATGGTCATCCCTTTAAGTTGCCAAGATGTTGTGGCAATAGGTGGGTTCTAATGGAGTTTGCTCGGTAGGATGTAGAGGTAAATGTTGTGTTCTCTTCACAACATAAGTCTGTTACACATCCTTTTCCCTTAGAATTGGGATTCTATTCTTGTTCTTCTTCTGTACTGGCTAAATTAGTAACTGAGGAATTTTGGGCTTTAAATTTGCAACAACATACTTATAGGAAGAATTTTGATCCTAAGAAGAAAATGTATGCACTTTACTCTTCTCAGTTTCCTTAGCATATTCCACTTCTTTAAGATTTATGGTCCAACCTTCAAGATCAGTTTGAGGTAAGAAAAAGGGGTTACGAGAGATTAATAATTCCCCAGATGAGGGATTTTAATGTTAAAATTTATATTCTTGAAGGCACTACAGATTTTGGGATCACATTTGATCCTTGGTATTATATGGACAAAGTGGCCATGAAGAGTTTAGAGACCATTAATTGGGAAGAAAAAGAAGAGACTAAGATCAATAAAGTGTCATAGGCTGTGGTCAATAGGAGCTTGAGATGTATTGAACTTCATCTAAACAACCAAGGGTTGTTCTCAAAGAAAAGAGGTTCTAACAATGAACCCACTTCTTCCAAATAAACTAAACAATATAAAAAGTTGAAGAAAAGAGTTGCAACAATGGAAGAAGCTACAAAAGAGCCTTCTCAATCAGATGAGGAAGATATCACATTATAGGAGATTGATGTTGCTTTAGGAAAGGAAAAGGTTACATATGAGGCTGCTGCTGTTGGGGTTACTTCGAGTTCTGCTGCCACACCTCTAACTATTGTTCACCTAGGTAAATAGATTTCTAGAGAAGGACATGCTATTATTCCTCTACCTACTGAGGAGAATTCTCCTCCCATGCCATCAACTTCAATAACTACAACTATTGAGAAAGAAACACCTCTTGTAGTTGATATAGAATATATTTCTTCAAATTCTGAGAAAAATCCATCTCAAGAAAGAGAAGGACCTGAGTGGGAAGAGTATCTGAGGAAAATTGTAGAAGAACCAAGAGAAGAAGAAACTGGGTTTGAAGTTGGTAGTCTGCATAGTGTAGAGGTGGAGTTAAATAATGTATTGAATGAAAAGGAACAAGAAGAGCTAATGGAAAGTGCTCAGAAGTTAGCTACTGAACAAGCTGCCTGAGAAGAAGAAGAAGAAAAGAGGAAGAAAACTGAAGAGCTTGTAGGATTTGAGAAATGCAAATCCATAGACCCCGATTAATACCTGCATGCGAAAGACTTGTCACAGAGAACGAGAGAGATCAAGACGAGGGTTTGGCTCTCACAATGTGCAAGATGTATTCCAGAAAAATGAAATAGAGCATCAATGAAATACAAGAGATCGATCCTTATAAAAGGAGATCAAAACCTAAAAGGAAAACCTAACCCTAAAAGTGAGTGCATTTAATAATTAATATTAATTATTAAATGACTAATATGTGTGCAAGGCGAAATCTTAAGAGGAGAGTAAAGTTAATTAATTACTTTACTCTAACACCCCCTCTTAAGATAAGCAAGAGTGCAGCTATAGACTAGTGCAAGAAAGCAAAAGAACTATAGTGCAAGAAAGTAAAATTGGGTCCTGGCAACTAGGTCTGATCAGGTACCCAAGTACAAGGAAATCTCTATGAAACGGAGAAAAGGAGAAAACCCAGTGGGAAAAAACTCCTCTCCAAAAAGAGATGCAAAAAGAAAGTACAAATGAAATGTCTCAAGAGACTCTCTCAAGAACATATGCAGATATACAATCAGATACCCCCCCATGAGAGAGAGTGGAGACTCCAAAGCCCCCCCAGAATGAGAGAACCCCTGTGCCAATGATCAAACTGATGTGTCGCCTCGAAGGAAGAAACAGATCCAACGGTCGAAGAAGAGGAAATCCCTAGATGTGAGGTGAAAATGGTAGTCCTAGATGATGTTCACTGAAGAACTGAACTAGAGAATGAGTGTTTGAGTAATAGAATGGTGAATCAAACAACTCAAGATGATCCTGAAATGTAATCTCCAGTGAAGAAGGGATAACAAGTGTGCTGAATCTGTCATCTGTGAGAGAAGGAATGTCCTCTGATATGGCCTCAACAACTGCACTTGATGGCTCGATGAGTGGAGCAACAATGTCAGTCACAACTGAAGAGGTATCCTGCTGAACAAATGTGATCTCAACAGGAGGAAGAGGTGTAGAAGTCTCAACACTAGTCTCATGAACAGATGGAAGAACACATAAGTTCAAGTGACCGAACTTCTCCTCATATACTACATGCTCTCTTGTAGAAAGAGAGGGAGATGGTGGACCAAAGTGTGTAAATGCATACAATCGGGAAGAATGATCAACTGTCCCTGTTGCAACAATGTTGCCAGTCTGAATGTCTCTGATGTGCACTGAATCAGGTGTGAACTCAACTGTCTTCCCTGTCCCACTATGAGCAATCTGATAGATGGAGAGAAGGTTAGTGGACAAAGATGGAACACATAGTACATCATTGAATGTACCGTCATCAATATCGATAGAACCTTTCCCACATACACTCATATAAGTGTTATTACCCATCAAGATGTGTGGTGAGGATGCAGCCTCGAAAGATGAGAACATGTCCTGAGAAGATGCCATATGGTGTGAAGCACCTGAATCCAGTAGCCATCTAGATGAATGTGAACTGGTGGTTGCACATAATGCATGACCCTTATGTGGGGCCTGTCCATCTATCTGGAATGATGGTGAAGAAGAAGACCCGCCTGAAGTAGATGAAGAAGAGTGATTAATATAGTTCTTCTCAAGAAGAGCTGTCAAATCTGAAACCTATTTTGTATATCCATCTATCTTCTTCTCATAACACTTGGACTCATCATGTCCTAGCTTAGTGCAATAAACACACTTAGGTCTATCTTTCTTCGATGATTCCCCCTTAGGAGAAGGTGAATCAGAAGTCTTCTGTGAACTAGAATCCTTCCAATGCTCTGTGGTCTGTGGTTTTTGTTTCTGCTTCTGCTTCTGCTTCCCCTGATATGACTGTGCTACCAATGCTTGGTGCGGTGATCCTGTGAGAGCATCCAACTGTGATATCTTAGCCTGCTCTCGTGTCAAACAATCACAAAACACCTCAAAAGAAGGCATGGTAAAACGTGCACCCAAGGCATCCATAGTGGAATGGAAGGTAGATGAGAATATCTGAAAGTTCCCACGAAGCTTTGACAAAATCAGGTAAATACACTCTGTATCAGTCTTAACCTTACCACAACCCTGTAGAAGAGATCTCTGTTGTTTGAATTTCATCAGAAAGTCCTCAATGGAGGGAAAAGAATCAGGTACAAGTGAAGTCAACTCTGCCTCAATCTGCAATGCTCTAAACTCGTTGATAGTGCCAAAAAGTCCCTCAAACTTGGTCCAATAGGCCCTAGGTGTGACACACCCTTCAAGATGAAACAAGAGACTGTCTGAAATATGCAAAGCAATCAATCCCATAGCCTGATCCATATTGTTCCTATGTTGCATAACCTCAAAGGCGCGAGTCAATGGAGGCTGAACCGCATCCAAATAGGACCATAACCCTTGAGACTGAAGAAGTGTCGTGATACGACCCTTCCAAGTGTGATAATTATGCGGTGTGAGAAGCTCAATAGATCTGTCGGCCATGCTTTGAACTGTGCCTCAACTGCTCTGAATGTGTTTTTTTTAATTATTAAGTGGTCTTTCAGAACTAGACAGAAGATGCAGAAGGGGTTTGATTTGTTTTGGTGTTTATAGATTCTGGTTTTCTGATGTAGATGATAGAAAGCAAGAAAAAAAACACCCCCCCACAATGTATGATTCTAACCCCAGTACAAACTGAAAGCCAGAAAACAATAGAAAGCAGTAATTGGTTGAGACAAATCTTTATGTACCTAAAGAATTTTTTGGTGAAATAAACTATAGATCTAGAAAGAGCACAGAACCACCTTTCCGATGCCTATTCACTTTTGAAAAACGGAGCAAAATTGAGCAAGTTATGCCCCTCGGAGTGCAAAAATATCATCTGAATTTGACTATGAAAAACTACATGAAAACTGAATATTTTTGAAGAAATTCCTTCACCATCAGAACGGGCTTAGAACCAGCTTTCCGACGCCTATTTTCATTCAAAAAACGGAGAAAAAATGACCATTTTATGCCCGATCTCGTGAAGGTAGGTTGAAAGGCAAACAAAATAATTTCTTTCACAGCCCTCAGGGGCTAAGACCTTCGGCCCTTGGTCACATGACCGACCAGGGGGCTGGGGCTGCTAAGGTCGACAATGGCCCTCGGTTCTAAGATATTGACCTTCGGCTGAGCCCGCTGGCCGCATTACAAAGGCCTACGGCTTAGCCGGAGGTCTCGGCCCTATGGCTAGCGGTGGTCAGCCTCTATGGTTTCGTCGGCTACGGCCGGTTTAATAATCGGTACAAGAGATTTTTTTTAAAAACCTTTAAAATCAATTAAAAATTGATTTTTTTCAATTTTTTAAATTTTTTTTTGCCTCGAACACTGTGCCGTACGGCCCTGGTAAATTTTTTTGCTTCTCAGAACGACTGTGGCCAAATCGGACAAATTTTATATGAAAATAGGGGTTTTTGGACGTTGCGAGCTCAACGGTGAGGTCTGTTTGAGCTCAAAGTCCACCAAAAAAATAAACCCCCCCTATTCCAAATAAAAACTAGAAAAAGAAAATAGATTTGATGCAGCCAAACCTAGATCTCTAAATCTTTCAAAAAAATGTACAAGCTGCAGTAGATCTGGCTCTGATACCATGTAGGATTTGAGAAATGCAAATCCATAGACCCCGATTAATACCTGCCTGCAAAAGACTTGTCACAGAGAACGAGAGAGATCAAGATGAGGGTTTGGCTCTCACAATGTGCAAGATGTATTCCAGAAAAATGAAATAGAGCATAAATGAAATACAAGAGATCGATCCTTA